>JBBPJW010000238.1:0-42859 GCA_038088935.1 Pulveroboletus aff. viridisquamosus
CTACAAAGTGATAAAGTCTGGAGAGACTTTACCACCCATAGCCAGCCTTTATATACTACTCTAGGGCGAGCACGGACCAGGTACATGAGTGCCTACCCTAAGGTTGTACAGTAAGCTAGCCTATGGCGTAACAAGAGCAGTCTCGTGTGAGCCGTAAGGAGAATGCATGGAGCGGTAATGAAGGGATGTGGGGGAATGGAAGGTAAGGGGTGTGGTGACAGCGAGGATGGGGATCTCTGCCACAGATGAGATCCAATCGTCAGATCCATCAGATCTGACAGATGAGATCAGATCCATCAGATCGGGACCAGGGAAGATCCATAGATGTGCCTCATGTCACTAACCTTATAGGTACTCGTATAGGTATTGCCTTAGTCCTAAGCTAGGGTTTAGCCTGAATAGGAAAGGGATTCCCACGATCACGTGAAGTTGAAAGTGGTCGTTGCATGGTTTGCAACAGTTGTAAAGGTGCCTTTCCATTCATTATCTTCTTTGATGCAAATGTTATTGTATCCCCATCTCAAATCTAGAGTGGTAAATAGATTAGCTCCCCATAACCAATTAATAATTGTAGAGATGTGTGGTAATGGGTAACTATTCTTGATTGTGGCATTGTTGAGATACTGGTAGTTAATTACCATCCATTTTCCTTCATTATTTTTGCCAATGAAGAATACAGGGGACATTTGAGGAGACTTTGATGGTTAAATATATCCTTTAGCTGATTTCTTGGCAATAAACTCATGTACTTCCTTCAGCTTAGTATCAGCTAGTGTTACAATCACTTTTTTACTTTTCACATCATGTGACTGTGGGACACCTTTAACCTTTTTACATCTTCACACTTTCACACTTTCACCATTTCACACCTTTACATTTTTCACTCTTCACAGTTCTAGATTGTTCCAGATCATGACATCATTACCTGGCAGTTACCATGAGGAACTGCTAAGGTACTTGCTCCTTTATCACCATTGGTCTGCTTACTATATCACTAGTTTAGGGCAGACCTAGTTACATGGTCTGTGTGCATTCTTGTATCATATATAAAGGGCTGGCACAAGCTGGGATTCCCAGTCTTGCACACTTGAGCTCTAGGGCTTTATACAAGGCACTTGACTCTTCACTCTATTCCTTTTGCCTAGTTCCCTGTAATCTAGTTAAAACCACAGCTTTTAGAAAAAGTGTCCACTGAACAGCACAAGACTCGAGATTAGGATGGCAGCTTGCCATTTCAGCTAGTGATATAATATATTCTTTCTTTGAGATGAAATCATCCTTTAAATCTATGGCATAATCCCATGGTTTTCTTGTTAGCATGCACTCTGATTGTTTTTTTTGAAAAGACTGAAAGAAAGAATCAAACCTCCTGTGAAAGTTCCTTGTGTAGATCTTGATTTTCTGCTGCATTGATATTTAATATATGACATTGGGTAGAATAGTAAGGGAATAAGATGGTCTTTTTTATCAAATTGATGTCTGGATTGTGTTGTTTGAACCATTCATATTCTATAAGCAGGTAAATAGAGCTTAGATGTGATACCATTGTCTAAATATGTTCTTGATGCCAAATTCATTGTTTGTCAATGATTGATATGTACAGCACCACATATTAAGTGATGTGTCCAATTGTTCCTTGGGTGCCATCAACATTGAATATTAAGAGAGATCTACCTATAGGTTTTTCATATAAATCATGTCACTAGACAAACTTTTGATCAATTAAGGTTAAGGATGCTTCTAAGTCTACAATTGCATTAGTAAAACCACAAGTGTGAGCTCTTAGACCATCTGTTCCTCTGGTTTCTCCCAATATTTTTATATCTATCTTTAATTCATCTTGTTTTTTACAATTGAAAATTTGATCTAGGGTTTTTCTTTCTAAGTCAAAGTCTAAATATAAATGATTGTTAGTATTTCTTGAAAAAGGAATTAAGCACCCATGAGCTGGGGCCATACTCTCATAAGTTGCCTTCCCAGCATGAAAATAATCAATATTGGCCTGAAGGCAATTTGATACAAACTTCAAAAAAGAGGAAATGTTATTTGAAAGTATAGTATCTAGTTCCCTGTACTCCACATGGATTTTCCCTGCTCTTCTTCCAACTTAAACACATCTTTGAAATAAGCCCATGCTTTCCCCATACTTTCCCACAATACAGCTGGAATTCCTTGGGACCTTGCCATGTCAGCCATATTATAAACCAGATCAATGGCTTCTAGTTCTGCTGGGCACCAGCTGTTTTCATCTAGGGGTGAGAATTCCCCAAACTGAATCAGTTAAACTTGTTGTTGATGCTATTTTAATGGCTATATTGGCCAAGAAGGAAAATAAGGGGGGGTTATTGTGTAAGCAGGATTACAAGATGCCCTGTACTCCCTTGACATATGGTCTATCTTACCACAATTATAACAAGTGATCAGAGGCCTAGTGGGTCTTGCATCCTGCCTATCAATCTCCATGGATGCACTCTAACCAGGTTGGATGTCCATGGCAGTAAAACAAGAAGAAGGGGGACAAAATAGTTGCAGATATGGTGAGTGAGGTTGAAAATGATTTTGTGGATTGAAATGATTGGGAGGCAGTCCCTGAGTTCTGAATAATGGCCACTCTATTGTCATTTTTTCAAATGTTCAACCCACTTGTCTAAAGCAGGCAAACATATTGAGGTATTGCCTATTGTCACCTTCTTGAAGGGCTACCTGTGAATAAATCCTATAGTTATCTGCTTGTTTTAACAACTCTACTGTGTGATTGTCATTTATTTCCACCTCTTTCCATAAGAGGTCAAACTTGTTTAGAAACTCATTAATTTCACATCCCTATTGCTTGAGTGCCTAAAGCTCCTTCAAGCTTTGATATGTCAACTCCTTAATGCAGAAATGGCCTTTGATTTTATTTTGAAGCTTAACCCATAATGGCCAAGCTATATTTCTGAAAGGTTGTTCTGTGTCCCTTCTGTCCTGTCAAATGTGCTAATCTTCTAAGTCATCATACTCCATCAAAGTAAGGATTGTGAAGTCATCCACTGTGCCCTTTATTCTTGACAGAACAGCTATCATCCTAAGGTGATTGCTCTTCCATTCCTGTTTATGTATTCATATCTTTAACAAGATCCTGTCATCATCCCAGGCTCCAGGATCTGCCACCTTCCTAGTGATGTTATTCTTTGAACAGAGTAATAGCTCCACCATCTGATCTATTAGGGCCATTATGTTGGTTCCCTTACCAGCCATAGCTAAAGCATGGGGTGGGTTTCTTTAGTATTGTGGATAAATGGAGCAAATGAAGATATAGGGATGTGAATTTCCTTATTTGGGCAACTTTCTTCTTACAATCTTCTTTAATTGCATCAATATGCTTCTTCAACAGATGAGCCACTAAAATGTCACAGTGCCATGCTACCTCAAATTTCCTTTTGAGGGTTTTCCTTTTAGCTTTGTTTTTCCAATAGCAATGTTGTTATCTTGTAGTCTTTTTCAACAGCTGGTTTACTTTCTCTTGAGTACACTGATTCAAATAATGTTCTTTCACTTATTAATCTGCAAGTCTAGCCCTAAAATGGCCAAGTTTTATCAATGTCATATTCCATACCTCTAACCCAATTCCAATCCAAAACAAATATCTAGCCCTTATACCATTGTACATTTAACTTGTGCCACTAAGTCTCTAACTCCCCATGTTACTCCAGCATTCCACCTTCACTCCTTCCTGCATCTACTGCACCACATGCTTGTGCCCAGTTAACATTATCAGTTCCCCAGTCCTCTTTCACCATTCCACTTTAGTTCCATTCTGCTTCCTGTTCTTAGTACTACCATCTTAGTCCTTACTTAGTTTTCACTTGATCTCCTCCAGACCATTCTGTGTTAACTCCACAACATTGCCCTACCTGTAGTTTTCATTACTGCTACTATTCCTGCCCCTGTTCCTGCTTCTTGCTTTCCCCTTGCTTCCACCTTAATTCTATGTCAGTTTCTGTTATAATGCTCTTTTTTCTTTTTTGATCATATGATCTTATCTTATCTTTGCCATGTGGTTATCTAATCTTTATCTTATCTAGGACATGTGATGGGTCACAAAACCCAGGGCATAGGGTTAGCCTCATGTCTAAGTCCTGTACACTTCTTTTCATTTCTGCTGCTTTGTCTCCATTTCAGAAGCTGGACCCTTGATTGTTCCTGTGGATGCTTCCATTTTTTTTTAATCCCCATGCCACATGTATGGGAATATTCCCATCAGGGTCTTGATCTGTGTGCATATCTTGTAGCTATATAAACTGTACCTTTAGCATCTCAAAGCCCCAGCTTTGAGCACTTGTAATTTTACTTGTGTTAACTTGAACTATCTCTTACTACTTTCCTTGAGCATTTGGCACTGCAAACTAGCAGTGCATAACAGTTTCAGCCTGACATGGTTGGACATTGTTCTTTCTAATATCTCCATTCATCTCTTAGATACTTAAGATATCTGCTTTGCTTCTGAGTTATACTTGTCTTGTTTTGCTATAGCTTTAGTTAGCTCTGCCTTCCTGAGGTATAAGTACCATAGTCCTGTATTCTATACCTCAGTTTGAATACTGACAAAAATACCCTGTTGTTTTTGTCCTCACCCTGTTCAAGCACTCTAGCTTACCCTATAACCTTCTGGATTACTCTGGAGGCCTCTGGAACATTACAACTTCTCTAAGGAACCCTAAAGCTTACCCTTATTATAACTTGGCTAACATCCCTTACCCTGCCTGTCACTTCAATCAAGCACTAAGGAACATCTCTAATTACCTTTAACCACTTTTGTAAATTAAAACATGCAAGAAGTGCAAGGGTACACCACATAAGGTAAAGCCAAGTCCCATTCATCCTCTACTGATAATTTTCTTCCCTTCTCACCCTCTGAAAATCTCTGGATTACTTCAGAAGATTTCCAGAAGGGATAGTACAAAACTTTGACTATGAGTGAAGGGGTTACAGTACAAGTTTTATCCCTTATTTGAAGGGGATGGAACAGCATTTTAACAATCAACCAAATATTTTCAACTCAATACAAGGTTGACTCCTTCTGTAAAAAACAACTTTTGAGTATACACTCAGTCTTGAGCTCTTGGATGGTAGAAAAAGGAATGTAGAAAGTAGCTTTTAGCAAGTGTTATGCATACCAAGATTAATGTGCCACAAGCTCACAATGAGAAGAAAATGGAAATAAGGAAAGCAACAAGTTTACACCTGATAGTACAAGTGCTCAAAGCTGAGGGCTTTAAAATGCTATGCTACAGTTTATATAGAGTACAGTAATGCACACAGACCAAGTCCCTGATGGAAAGATTCCCATACATGCAGCACAGGGATCAAAAAAAAAAAAGACTCTGTGGGAACATCAAGGATCCAGCTTCTGGGGAATGAAAAAGAAGATATAAATATGAAAAGAAGCATCAGAAAGAAAGCAAATCCTGCAGGGTTTTAAGATATGAGGTTAACCCTGTATCCTGAGTCATGTGACCTGTCACATGCCCTGATAAGATAAAAGATTAGATAATCATGTGGAGAAGATAAGATAAAGTCACATGATCAAGAAAAGAAGAAGTGCATTATAACATTATCTTAATATAAAGAGACTACAAGTATCCTGCAGTCCAACAAGTAACCTCTGCTTTATCAAAAGAGCAAATCAAACCAGTTCACCTTGGATAGAACAGGAATCACTGTTATAGCTCCAAGCCTAACACGTGGTCACACATGACCATGAGAGTTAGAAAGCATGTGATGCTCTGGTCATGTAATTAGTAGCATGTGATCATGCAAATGAGTTGCCTAACAAGAATAAGCCCTAGGCTAAGGTCAGGTTCCTATTCAGAGTCCCCAGCACCAGCAGGTCACGTGATGTGGCAAGATCTCAGATGAGATCTTAGATTGGACTTCGATGATATCTCCAACAGAGATTAGAATCTGGATCTGTGGCAGAGATCAATACAATCTTCTTGACCTTATAGTAGCCATGCCTCATTTATTAGATCAGGGCAGTGCACCCTTCCATTCCACCCACACCTCATGGTGTGGCAGCCCCTCTCCTCCATCCTGTATCTGTGAGGCCACTCCCTCACTCCCTCACCTGATCCATGCACTCTTATCTATTTCTTAGTTATGAGCCCCTTTAGCTATTGGTGGCCATAGATAGCTTTACTTAGAGTAGGTCTCCTGTACTTGGTCCGTGTGTGGATCTCTGCAATATATAAGGCAGGAGATGCAAGGCTGGGTTTCTCCAGTCTTGCCCTCTTGTGACTTAGGCTAGATTATACAGCATGATCTGAGGGCTGTCCCCAAGGGGGAGATCCCTCTTAGCTCTCATCCATTGTCTGGCTACAGTTTATATACAAGGGCCCAGGTCTTATCCTCTCTCTCATCTGCCTAGTTAGGGGCCACTAGCCAAAAGCCTCAGCAGATCTCTAGTATCAAGGACAGAGTGTTCACCAAGAAGACTCAAGAACCAAGCAAGGATGGGTAGTTACCCATTACATTCACTGTCAGGTCTGCCAACAAGATGGTCACTTCCAAAGGAATGTCCTGCCTATTACAACTGCAGAATTATAGGTTATATTGTAAGAAGTTGTCCCTATGAGATTTATTATTATAGATGCAGTAAATATAGTTGAAACAGCAACCTAGCCATCCTGCCTTGTAACTCAATACTTCCTTGGTGGATGCTCCTATTCTATCCTGGATAACTGGTAGGGCTTTTAAGCTAGTGGCCCCTAACTAGGCAGATAAGAGAATGGATAAGACCTGGGCCCTTGTGTAAACCCTAGCCAGCAGCACTGAATGATTAGCCTGTATAACCAGCCTATAGGTCAAGAGAGCAAGACTGGGTTTCCCCAGCTTGTACTCCCTGCCTTATATATTGCCTGAGTCTGTGCACAGACCAAGTATAGGGAGCCTACCCTAGACTATGCTATCTATGGACACCAATAGCACTACTGGCTCTATTAAATAGGAGAGGAGAAAGCATGGGGCAAATATGAGGAGTAAGGCAGTGGCCTCATGGATCAAGGGATATAATGGAAAAGAAGTCACACCATGAGGATGTGGGAGAATGGAAGGTGCACAGATATGCAGCTATGAATGCAACATGGCCACCATAAGGCCAAGGAGATTTTATCTGGATCTCTGCCACAGATCAGATATCATCAGGGACTGGATTTAGATCTCATCTGAGATCTGCCACATCATGTGACTGATACCTGGTGCAGGGGAATACTCTGATTATAGGACTTAGCCTTAGCCTAGAGTTATCCTTATAAGGCTACTTGTTCACATGATCATGTGCTCCTGGTTACATGACTATGCAACCATTCACATCACATGCTCTGAATTTCCCACGTTCACGTGCTGTGAACCGTCGTGTTTGCTAGTCGCATAACAATAGTCATATTCATAGTTATTCTGATACAGCAGCTTAATATCTACTGAGGTTCTCATAGTTCACTTAACCTCTGCACAACCCCCCCTTTCAACAATAATACGGTAGGGTAGAGAAGTACTGAACTCGATTTATAATTACTGTATTTTCGGGGTTCCTTCTCAGCATCTTCCGACGACGGACATTTGGACATCATCTTTCCCGCAATGTCAAACAGCTGCAAGAGCCATTGGGGGCATCCAGTAGATTAGATGACAGCCAGATTCCTACAGGTACCCCCCCTCACCAATCCAATATCTGATGTATTCATGATGCACGCATGCTACTGACTGGCCGACACAGTGGATACAACGCGAGCTTCTTTCATCTCCAATTACTCTTTTAAGCTTATTTTCACACTACCAACGTTATAAACATTCCTCTCTTGATTTTACGGTCAATTTGAAGTTGGCGTTCTATACTGTTCGAGTTAGGACACTATCCTGTATAGGAACCGAGCCGAGGTTTAAACCAGTCCATCCCACCCACGCGACAAAACTGACATTGAACCCCTTCAGACCTTGTCCAGTGTTGGGCACGACGGCACCGCAGGGAAATGTGGCACGGGCGTATCTGTGGTATCAGCTAGGATATTTCGCGAGGCGGTACTCCGCGCACGGATTTTGGATCCATAAAAGAACAACACCTGTCGCAATCAGTCATCATCTGTTTGCGCAAACCGAAAAGAAAAGTGATGAATTCAGTTTTGACGCCCCATAGTGTATCCTAGTGGCGTAAAGAGGGGACGAGGGGTAGGGAGGAAGAGGAGGACTTGGACGTACAAAAGGCGTAGGGGCTAACAGAAGGGCAATACACGCAAAGAGTGTGAGCCCCCATCTGTATGTCAGAGTGGCAAATATTTGTTGGGTGATGAGCGGGAACACCAAAGCCATCACGTTCCCTAATTGGCACTGAGGGAGTAGGCGACTCACATTTGTTGAGCGGGTAAAGATTAGATGACGTACGGAATAAAATCTGACCTGCTTGAGCAGAAGACGCGTATGTGTTGTAACTGATTTGATGCCAGCCAATTAAATGGCAAACGATCTGCGTGAGACCGAGACGAACGTACCAGTCTGCGAGGTACAAAAACGCAACTTGGAAGATAATCATGACCCCGCTTGTGAACACCTTCAAGACAGAATGAGAGGGTGTCCGGGGATGGGGAGAGGGAGAGTCACGGCTGACCGTTAGTCCGACGAGAGGTACAACCCAGTGTACTTTGGGTGATGCGGTCCAGGCAAAGGTGAACATGCCAATCGGGAGACATAGCGCGGCAACGCATACAAGGTGCAGTCGTGCCTCCTGTTTATTTCGAGGGAAGTGGATCCTAGTTTCAGCATAATCATCGTCTTCAGTTATACTTGGAACACATCCGAAAATTGCCACCTGTAGAGCTTATCTTGGTACATGCTGGCGATCCATCCGATAATGGATCCGATGCTAGTGTAGTGTGAGTTTCAACTCAAAACTGGCAGAATGTCCGACCCACCTCAATGTTACATATGTATACCCTGATTGTTGAACGTTGAAACCGTAAATTGATCTGAACATGGGAGTTATTGCTCTGAAAGCCCAATGAGCTGGCATATCCCTAAACTGTTCCTAGATCACATACTCTAGGAGGCAATATACTACGCCCCAATTGAAGCCTGCCCACGCCTACAGCCATGTATGTCAATTGAGAGGTGGAGAATGCACCAAAGAAAACTTACGCTGATGCTTTGTACGATAGGTTCGGTAAGTAAATAGTCTAATATTACATGTAAAGTTCAGCGCTGTGGATTGAAACGGAACATGCAAATCATACATAAAGGTCGAGTGCAAGATGTCTTAATAAGTCTCCTGAGACTTGGCTTATCGATCTCAGCTTTGGCTTTATAAACGCAGCTTCCGGTGAGTTTACGTTGGGATCGCGCAAGCTGGATAAGGATGATGGAGGATCGCGTTTCGCACACCACGAATATCACAAGTATGACGTAGAGACCCGAAAACCTATACAGACCATGTTGTTGAACTGGTGAGATGAAAAGAAAAGGACATTTGGCCTACATGACATGTATCCATTGGACCCATCGCCAGCCAAGAGAGGGGTCGGATTCAATCACACCCCCGATGACAGATCCAAGCCCCGTCGAAAACAACGAAGAAAATGCAAATATTGCCATCGGCAGGCCTCGCCTGTGTATATTAAGGAAGAAAAGAGACGTGGCATAAACAGCCCTTACCTCTGAGGTTCCCAGATGTCTGTGATAGTACCCCCAACTAGGGTAATCCCCGAAGAGCCAAATATACCTTCAAGAAAACGTCCCGCGAGCACGACCTGGATGTTTGGCGCCCTGTGTGCAAGATATTGACATTGCAAAGTAGTCTGGGTAGTTAAAATATAGCTCTCACAATGCAATCACAACCTGGGTGAGGGCAAACATGATCGACGAAAGTATATATATGGGCCTTCTGCCAACTTCCTAGGAGGAGGTGGGCGGTAGATCAAAAAGAAATATGACAGCGAACCTCGCTGAGCGACGAGCTGACCAACGGGATAACTGCAAATCCTATCACGTAGAGACCGAGGCCAAGTGCCGCCTGGAAATCCGTGCAGTGCAGATCCTGTGTCAAAGACTGTGTACTGATGGAAAATGAGGATGAAGCAGAGGCTGAACTGTGCTGTGAGCGTGAAGCGTAAAAGATCATGAAGACTGGGTTTGCTACCTGTCATTCCGGTGAAGACGCAGATGGTCAGAGTAATGGCCCATTTTTTGAAGAGAGGATACTCCTGAGGATTTCGCTTGTCCCCGTCCTCAAACTCAACCTATCAGCGGTGAGCGACACACGACGATAGAGTAGAAAATAAGATCGTACATAAATGATGTTCTCTCCGTTGTCAATCACGGGAGCAGCAGGAAACGTTTTTGATGGCTTGCCTTCCACACTCTCGCCTGACATGACGACGGAATGATGGGGAAACGGAAGGTGTCAGAACAGCTACGAGGAGGCTGTAGTCAGCTCCAGAGATTTCTGCGCTGTATAAATAGGAGGATCCCAAGGACTCAAATTGAGGAGTAATCCTAGGAAAAGCATATCATCTGACTTGGTTGGAAAAGCGGCATATATCGAAGACTAAAATATCTCAGAGCATCAGATCTGTGTGATGGCGTAACGTCCAAAGGCGAAAACCACATGGGCATGGAGAGACTATGCCAGAGTTCGAAAGGCTGGAACAACATTCCTGACGGTCTTGGGTGAAAAAGAAACGATGCTATTTGGCCACACGCACTGACGAGCTGGGTGTGTGGGCAAAGACATGTCAAGCTCACCCTTGAAATTTTGACAAGACTGCCCTGGAAGAGAATTCACTAAACCGAGGGCGCTTCGTGATGAGAAAGGGAAGCCATGGCCGTCGCGTCGTCATGACTACTATAGCCTGTTGTAGTGGAGTAGAGAAGAGCAGATGAGTCCCTACGAGCTCACTTGGGCAACCGTATAGTCGATCTTGTGCCACTGACGTACGCGTGGTCCTTTTCTGGAGGATAAATATTACATAAGCCAAGAGCGTGGAAGAATTCTCCCAGGCTCGTTTGGACTCTCCCACGTATTCACAGACCATATTAGGTCAAGTTCGTCAGCCCACACTAAGAGTCATGCCGACGTCATTCTGTACGGACAAATGGTAGAACCCGAGACAGCAGAAGGACACGTTGAAGACGGGGTGGATGATTTGCTAGAGGCATCTGTTCGTTAATTCCCCTCAACGATGACTTTTCATGTTTGTATAGGTCGTGGTAGGACCGTCGACGGCCCCTGCTCCCGACTTCAGCTTTGGCGAGGTTCAGCATCACCCAACATTTTCCTGCTTTCATATTGACGTTTCCCCAGCCACCATCTTCAACCTCCTCTGCTATTCGCGACCACGACTTTCTGGACGCATCGCACATACATCCCGCCGCGGGGGAGAACGTTGATATTGCTGAATCACCTCGGGGATACTCAATATCTGAAACATTACTACAGAGGAGTAAGAAAGACACGGATTCACACAAGTTCGGCTGGCGTGCCGGAAAGACATGCCAGCCTCCTGATTGTCGGTCTCCTTCCCACTCTCCAGCCAGAAGGGGTGCTACGAACAAGGAACCTCAATAGGTGACTGCAGCTCAAATGATTCCAGTGAGCGCTCTTTCCTGATAGTCCCTCAGGTGAGCTATATTTGACATATGTTAGCGGACAAGCACAGGAGCACCCAGAAGGCGAAGGGCTCGTTATTCCTCAGATTTATATGCAGGAGCTTATCACACGCTACAGCGCAAGTCACCCACAAGTGTCACTAACAACCATCAGAACGAAGGTGGCCCCGCTAGTGGACAATGCGCTACAGATCTTGGAGCAATGTATGTAGGACGTCTTTTTCTGGTGGCGCGAGCCTCATGAATGCTCACCCCAACAGGTGCGACAAGTAAACGAACCATCTCATCCTATTCGCAGGAGTTCAATAAACGGTGGAAATCACTTTTTTCTGACCTATGACATTGTGCTTATAGCAGACCAGTATCACGAAGAAACAGGCAACTCCACTATTTCCATCACACCTCCTGCTTGGTTGTCTTGTTATTGCTCACATGCACACGATGCAACGGATTGACCCAGGCGGCTTAATGCAATATACGTCCACCATACCAAAATAAACTACGAGTATGTGCACGTCTCCCAGTTCGCGACGTGAGTACGGAGCCTGATCGGGGCATTCACAGTGTCTAGATACATGCGGAGGCCGGAAAGGCACGTAAACTTACATTACAACCGTACTTCGTACACTCGAGCAACTGTCTTTTGTCTGCCCAGGTCCCCAGGAATGTATCTAGCCACACATACTCTGTTGACTTGACGTTCCTCATTTGTGTAAGGAAATAATGTCTGCAGCTCAAGGCGTCTAGTGTGTGAGAAAAGCCAGGAAGGGGTGTAGTTGACCTTTGCCGTCTGACAAGGATCTCACTAGGAAGCACACCGAAGGGACACACTTAGTCCAGTAAGAGAACGAAATTCCAAAGATGAGCTCTGAATACTTTACATCCAATCTATATACTATAACTCTCATATGCTAGGCACTGTACACATGTAATGTGACATGGTCATATGTGGCGCGGCGCGCCCAAACACATGTAACCCCGGTGTAATTAATAAGCTTTTATGGAACGGAATGATGTAGATATGGTAAGTAGAATGGAGAGAACATATGGGAGACAGAGAGAAAGTGAGAAGATCATTTCACCGTCCAACTTGATCGATTGATTCCTGTGAATGTCTAGCTGGGGCTACACATATTGCGATTGAAGGTGGTAGACATGTTCAATATTACATGGTGAAAATGAGTGAACGAGTCACCGTAAGGCAACACTTGTCGATAGCATGAATCTCTTCTACAGATCGGAAGTACAGTATAACTCGATATGTATCAATTCTCAGATAAAGGGACAAAATCTTGATGCGTTACTATGGACCATGCATGTCAATCCTATTGGTGGCATGTAGTGATAGCGGGGAAAATCTGGAGAGGAAGCAGAGAAAGAAGGGTGGAGAGGAAGAGGTGCCCAGAGGTAGGGTTATCTTGGAGGAGACAGAGGAGGGCCTTTGTCAGGTGGCAGAAGGGTGTCACCTGGTGGAGACAGCAATAAAAGAGGTTAGGGGAAAGGTATGGTGGGAGATAAGGTGCCAGAACTGGCTGATGGGGCAGCTGGTCAACATCCTCAATAGAGTGTGGGTGGCAGGGAGAGAAGATGAGGGGAACTTGGAGAGTATGTAGTGATAGCGGATTCTGTACGCCCGTAATCAAGTTCAAGGGAGGGAACATCATCAACCGGGGAAGATTTAATGGGCAACATAAAATCCAAACTCAGTTCCCATCTAATACGATCGTTTGGTCGATCACCCCTCATCAAAGTAGTTCCAAGTCGGTGCAGACATACGATCAACATCTTCGTAAATAAAATTACAAGCCTATAGACACAGGTCTCATAACAATCATCAGCGAAGGATAAGATAAAGTACTCGTACAATAGTAATGTTTTCTCCTGTCACGCCGTTCCCCTGTCAAGGTCCAGGTCCACAGTCGTTCGCGACTCTGTCATCAGAATACCTCCGCCTACCTCCACCTCTCCGCTCCCGAGACCCCCGATGTCCTGTGCAATCGTCGTCTCGCGATCGTGATAATCTGATGCCGATGATCCAAACCCATCGTCATCTCCGTATCCTTGACTACCCTGGGACTCTTTGTGGTAAAGCTCCCGAATGCTTATGATGAATCGAGGTGTGAGAGCAAAAGCGGGAACGTATTCCAAAGGGACCAGAATGATTGTCTCCCATCCCTCTGTTGCCAGCCCTCCCGAAGCGATGAGCATTGCTGCACGGTTAAAGAAGAAGATGCTATGTCACAGAAGGTCCCTGTTAGCTCGAGCCAAGTTTTGAGGGCCTACATAGACGGGCGGTCATAGGGAGGAATGAAATAGGGACGTACAAAAGGAAGTAGAGGACGCTTTGAACAGCAAAAAGATTCATATAGCGATTGAAATGCCAGCTCTTGGTCGCCTTGTACATTCGAAGCAACTGCTGTACGAACTGGTAAATCACCAGTATGCATATCACCGCACCGTTCACAATTTCGGGAATGGCAGCAACTTTGGACCAAGTGACTGAAGACGCCACTTCACAGTATGAAAGGTCTAACACGTGCAAAACGGTTACTGTAGGGCGTGGTACATGTAAGTGGGACAGTGGTGGTCGTTTTATTAGCATGATGTGCCCAATAACTTGGCCGGCAACGCACCGGAGAACTTGCTCGGATACATAGCAAAAGTAATGATACCCGGAACAATTTCAAGGACCCAGAATGAAAGGAGGATACCAAGGACTACCCTTGATTGATTGTACATCGCCCAAACACGGAGGATCATAACCACTCAAGTGACCATCATACACTGCCTCGCTCGAGATTGAACATCATAATAACTCACAGTCTGAAGAACCAATCCATACGAGGAATGCACATACTGCAGCAAGATAGAGTATTTCACCTTGAAATGACCCCTAAACAGTAAGGTACAGGGGGGTGTTGGATAATTTACTCACAACTGTTGAGTGAGTCTCATTTTCCTGAACTTCCCAGAGATGAGCAAAGGCTAAGTACACACGTCTAAAGGGCATTCAATTAGTACGGTAATTGGTGAGGTGTGGTGTGTGAAGACCCACTTTTGCAGGGCCAGGAAGAAGGGAACTCCACACTTTGAATGGAATGAGATCAGCACAGCTGCCCAAAAATCTCGAAATTTGGTCATACTCAAGGTGAATACTCTGATGTTGCGATGTGACCTCAGCATCCATTACAGGTCGGAGTAGTATTTGCATACATTAGAATGTAAAGGCCACAATAACGGACCTGTTATTGGCGCCGATCAACTCGGTATAAGTACTTCGAGAGATGTACACAGGTATGGGTTAAGATACACACGAGGAGAAATAGTATGGACACCATGGTCTTGCGCTTGTTCTGTGATTTAATTAGGGCTCATGGCCTGACCGAGAAACTGATATTCGCTGACCCAAATATAGTCGATCTATGGAGATCGCAGTGAGTGAGATTCCGGTGTGTGATACCCAAAATGCAAGTAACTACCTCTCTTGGAAGAGTAAGAACTAATAACACGAAAGTTAGTGAGTGCGGTGTCAGTAGATGGGTACAGCGTTGCATCTCTCACCATAATCGTATGCGAAGAGGGTGAGCATAGCAACTGTAATTCTCTATGAGATTAAGAGATCACAAACATTAATGGACACACCAGTCGAGTAGTCATTCTGCTGAAGGCCGATTTCAGCAGCTATTATCGCAGAGCTCATGGGGTCAACGCAGGAACGGTGTAAGAGGAGGCGCTCGCAGGACACCAAACGGACTGCAAAATCTGGGAGGGCACACTGATGAAAAAGGAATTTTAAACTAAGAGGACCCCAAGGTCCAACCGCTTAACATAACACGCCGGACTCGGATCACCAGGAGGCGATAAGATCCAATCTCCACAGTGACCGGATAACATTGATAATGCAGGCACTGCTACGCAGTGCTTGGCAACAATGTTCTGTTGCATCTAGCACAGCAAATGTGTTTCATTAGTCGGCCTATAGCATATAAAATAGGGAAAGATAAGGGTACTCGGATAGAAAAAGGCTATGCGCACCATTGACACAGTGCGTCTGCACCAGATACGACCCTGACGAATGGCTGTGGGGCAATAAATCCGAGGGTATCCAATTTAGCTAGTTCAACACGATGTGTCTAATATGCCGTATTCGAGCACACACGCTCTAAGCTTATGTAACTTATACCATAAATGGAAGTCTAATGCGTGCCGGTCAAGATTATAACACCTGGCGCGCTTTCCTCCAGTCTCGTACAACACTGACTGGAGGTAAGCCAATATTGTACACAGCAGATAGTTACATACTCACATACTTCAGTCCTCACGGACTCGTATTACAGTCCTTTAATAAAAACCCCCTTTAGTGTTAGGTTTCAAGGCTTGATTAAATAGGCATGCAACTGTTGGGGAAACAGCACTCAGTCGTGTGTGAAGCAACGGACTAATATTGATATCCACCTGTTGTGCCTCAGTCCATTGCTTCACACATGACTAAGGTGAGCTCCTTATGTTGCAAACTATGCAACGACCACTTTCAACTTCACGTGATCGTGGGAATCCCATTCCTATTCAAGCTAAACCCTAACTTAGGACTTGGCTATTTACTATACGAGTACTCATAAGGTTAGTGACATGAGGCTTATCTTAGATCTCCCCTGATCTCAGATCGGATCTGATCTCCGTGGATCTGACGGATCTACGATGGATCTCATCTGTGGCTAGAGATCCCCGTCCTCATTGTCACCACACCTCTTACCTTCCATTCCCCCACATCCCTTCATCTCCGCTCCATGCATTTCCCTTATGGCCTACACGAGACTGCTCTCGTTTCGCCATTAGCTAGCTTACTGTACTACTCTAGGGTAGACACGGATGTACATGGTCCGTGCACCTCTTACGATAGTATATAAAGGCTGGCTGAGAGTGCTAAAGTCCTCAGACTTTATCACTTGATGCTTTAGCAGTTTAGGCTTACCAGGATAAGCTCTTCTCCGAAGATCAGGCCCTTCAAGGCAGTTCTCCAGATTAGTCCCGCGCTCGAGTCTCTTCCGTGTCCTCCTCGTCGCCATCACTAGTAGCTCCTCGGTTGCTCCACTACAGAGCCTCCCATTAGGATTTTCCCCTTTCAGTGTTCCAACTCCTCAGTCATCGTCTAGGTGTAGTCTCTGATCTTCAGAGTCGTAACACTTAATGATTGCCAACATTGATCAACTCATACTTTCTTCAAAACCCAGTCTTCTCTTTCCAAAATTCAATTTTTTGCCATTCCTAAAGCCACACAACTCCCTGTGCTTTTCACTAAGGAGTAAAAGCTTCTTCTTGAAAATAATGGTTATTTTAAATGCTAATGATTTTTTCAAACACACTGCTCCCATGACTGTTCTAATGGTTTCCCTAGTGCTGTTAAATACAAACTGCTGATGCTGGCCCTTGTTCTCTATGCCCAACCAGTCCAGTCACAAACCATTACTGCTGTTTCATTGCCATCAGTGCTTCTGGATGGCATCATGGACACTGACACTAGTAATACTGGGTATGTGACCCCATTGTCTGTTCCTTATCTTTGTTGGCAGTATCTTGTTGATGGCCCCTCCATTTCCTCTCTGATTATTGCCATTATTAATCATGGCTCCTCTTTAGTTCTTATTGATCATCTTACTAAACAGTATGGTTACATAATCCGGTATCATAGTGAGTCCAACACTTTTCCCTTTTTTGGATGCCTTCTTGACCTTTGAGTTGTTGAGCATCTTATCCAGTAGTGAGGGTGACATAATAGGGTAGAGAAGTACTGGACTTGATTGATACTATGTAGGGCTAGGTGTTGATTATGGTATGATGTCCATCCATGACAGCTCTCCATTTCATTATGACAGCTTTAATCTTTTGTTGCCTACCCAATGTATTAATGTATGACAGCTCCGTTCTACTTTAATATGTTTACCCTTTTTCCATAGCATCCTCAGTCATTCCTTTGTCCCGACTGAGTCCTAACTTCCATTACTAGGTCCCTTCATGGCATGTTGCTTTTTGACATCAATTTTCCGCAGAGTTCTGTAAACAGTTGTAAATCACCGGTTTCTCTTGTTCTTCGGAGTACCGAAAATACAATGCTTCGACCTTGCTTTGGGGTAGGGAGCACTAGAAGACAAGGTACAGCCGACAGTACTAATCCACATACTACATTGGTGCGACCTGCTTGCAATAGCTCCGCACTGTACCAGAAAATGGTTTCCATTTGTCGCCATGGCTTTCATGTGAGTGGCTGTGACACCATGTACGCACGATGAACACAAGGACCTGTCGTTTGTGTTGATTACGGTGTGGTCTCCATACCATTCAGCTTATTGTTTCACCATGACAGTTCTAATCTTTTCGTTGTCTACCCAACGTATTAGCGGAATTCGACTCCGCATCTCTTCAAGACCATTTGTTATTCTTCATAGCATCCTCAGTCGTTTCTCCGCCTCAACTGGGTCCTTATATTCATTACATTACTCTCTTCTCTCGAGGATCATTCATAAGGTAAATCAGTTTAGAGCGTCTTAGTGATCCGGGCGAGTACACAAACCAGACTGTTCATCTACCGTGTTGGAAATATGGTACTTCTGAGTGGGCTTGGAGAAAAAAAGTATGAGAACAGGTGTCGATCATACTAGCCCACGTATTGCATCAGCAGAGCCCACAGGAAGTACCGAGTTATCGCTTGACATAGTTTAACCATGGTGATCCGGGAACCTGGCTTTGGTCACTCAAGGCATATATTAGCACCAAAGGAACTTGCATGCGACTCCGATTATTTGAAACCCAGAAAGATGTGTACGTGGTATGACATCCGCCCGTCCAATACGAGCGTGTGTAGTTTTAGTTCCAGCGATGCATGCATGCATCCTCCACTTTATCAAGAGGTAAAATTCGCTCTCTGTTTGAAAACGTCACAAAGTGCATAACTCCGATCAGTGGGTTTAATATGGATTGTACACTCACTACGAATAGAATCCCACAAGTCCCAGAGTACCTGGCAACAAGAGACGGCTTCGTTGGTGTCCACTGTCCTCTTGGCTATTGCGACCAGGTCACCTAGCGGGAATTTCACGTAACAGCAAGCACGAAGGCTCAATGGCAGGAAGCGCCTGCAATCCATATTAGGCTAAGAACAGCACGTCTGAGGGCAACTCTGCACACCATCACAGCCCGACCGCACCGAAGCATCCCACTTCCTTCTGTTCTCCAAAGTGAATGACAGTGTACTACAGGTGGAGATGTCGTCGACAGAAACCAGTGCGTCATAGCTTTGAGGAGTAATTGTGCAGTACTGTACTGACAATTTGGTAAGATCCAACGATATTATTCAATACCAGTACTTCTGGTACGGTGTGGGCGGTCGCATTCCACCCCGACGGAAAACATCTTTTGAGCGGGAATGAGGAAGGAATTCGACGGTGGCGACTTAAAGATAGTCAAGAAGTCGGCAAACAGACGGGGATGTACGTGAATGCCATTTCCGTGTCCAACGATCACACGTGGATCGTAAATGGGCATAGCGGAGGCGCAAGTGTGTGGGATGCAGAGCTCCAGGAAAAGGTCGTCGAGGTGGAAGATGGAAACCAGGTGAACGCAGTCGACATCTCCAGAGACCTCACCAGATTTGCCACCGGTACTAATAACGAGGAAGTGAACATATGGAATCTGGCAACTGGGGAACGACTCGTCGGCCCAATACGACATGATAAAAAAGTCAATGGTGTCAGGTTCTCCCCAAACAACAAGGACATTGCTATTTCCTGCCATAGGGGCTCAATTTATATCTTCGACAGTCGCACCGGTGATGTGCTCATCACTATCGAAGATGTCGAAATTTCGTTTATCGTAGTCACCCCTATTGCATGGTCGAACGACGGCCAGCAACTTTTTGCGGCAGCAAGCGACAAGAAAATCAAGTGTTTTGCTGTGTCCAGCGGGATCCAGCTCGCCGAGTCGCCAACTCTTGAGGTGAAGGGGGTCGAGTCCATCTCAATAGCGACGAATAGTAAATTCATCGCTGCCTATGGATACAGCTCCATCTTTTTCCTGGACACATTAACTCTCACCCTAATTGGCCCTGCCATTCAGGAGACGAAATATATATTCTCGATTGCCCTCTCCCCGAACGCTAGCTACCTGGCAACTGGACAAGGTGATGGGAAAATCGCTGTGCGCGACCTCGCACGCATTCTCCCGGCCTCGTATGGTCCTTTCCATGTAAGTAGATTTGATCATTTGTAATGTCGATGAATCATCCCACCTTTTATGTTAAAAATCATACCAGACACCCAGTGGCGATGAAGGACAGCTAGATAAGCACTCTGCGACTTCAGGTGGCCTTGACAATAGATCAGCCCACTCAAGTCCAGTAATATTTGTCATTATATCATTGAAATGAGTTATGCTGACCCTTCATTTTACATACACTAGGGGGGATCGAAATCAGGATCGATCCTGTCTAAAACCCACAACAGAGATGGAGATCTCCTTGAGGTATGCGCTCATTCTTTCTCCCTTGAGGCATGTACTTACAAATCCAGGTCGAGGTGCCATCTGGCACACTGGCCACTGATTTCGATTATGATGAGGTTGGTGATGGGTATCTTGTCTTCTTCTCCCTGTGTTGACTTTGCTGGAGCCACCGTCCCCAGTGTTGTCTGTCCGACTCCATGTGGACGAGGCACCACCACTAGGTTCGTCCCACGCCATACCACATTTTGCCAGGTGTTGTACTGGTGACCTCCCTTCTAGAAGCACGTTCAGGGGAACAACATGACTCCACGAAGTCATCTCAGGGATTTCTGGCATTTAAGAAGTGGCTACTGACGATGGCTAAGAAGAGCAACAAGGACCCAGCTTCAAGTGAACTCGATTACATATCTAGAAAGTCGCGTCAGCGTGTCGATCACCAGTCACCCCCGCTGTCGCCAGCGAGAGCGGACATCCGAAATGAAGGAACTTCGTGGATGGCTGCGGCTAAACGTAAACCGGTGAGTGCTCTTTTCTTGATAGACGAGCCGATGCGTTGGGCTTAACGCGTATGTTAGCGAACGGTCGGGGGATATCTCGGGAAACGGGCGGTTTGTTGTTGCTCGAGTTTTTATGCAGGAACTCATTAGGTATTACAGCCAAAACCACTTCCTAAGCCTGCTCAGTCTGGTGACCCGAATAAAAGTCCTTGTGGAGGTGAACAAGTCCCTGGAGACGAGACGCAAACAAGCTCAGTCCGTCCCTTTTTGGTTATCATATGCCTTGTCGTGATAGTTTGTTTGCCACTAGGAGGGGCACCGTCCCGGGACAGTCCACCTAATGGTGTGTATATTTCTTGTCAATTCCTTGCCGGGCTTATTGGGTTGTATCAGCGAGAACCGGACTCAACCGTCCTTATGATCGCATTTCCTTCGTGGATGTGCTGTGGCGCACGTTCCGGAGATGGGACCTATGGATCGAGGTGATTTGACGTGATACACATAGATCCCATTCTGGACGGACGAGTTTGCGTTGCTCCTTAACGCCAGTAAGTCTGGAAAGCCAAGGGGGACTTGGCAGAGTTGGTGAGTTAGTAGCTTTGTTGGGGTCATCTGTAGTACGGAAAACATGAGGTGTCACCACCGAAGCCAGATACTAAGTACTGGCATTCACAGTGGTGAGGGCAGAGAAGGGTAAGGATAACTGGAAAGGCGGTGATTCTGACAGAGATCAGACATGATGTTGTGTATACACCTTGATGTCGGTGCGAGTGGTGATACCGGAACGATAAGGCCCAATGACTCCACAGCCTTCTACGCCGCACGATACTCACATTCATGATACACTACGCTCCGTATAGACGGTATCCGATTGTGCGGGAAGTTTATGATCTGGGTGCCTATTGTAACGTAATGTGAGCCTGCCGCCAGTCCAACACCGTACGTCTTTTGTTTTTGTTTCTTGTCCAGGCCATCTTTAGAGATCTCCCACTCGGTCGTGAATCCGAACGCGACAAAATGCGACCCACTCGGCTAATCAACATGGTTTCGCAGCTTGTGGACAAGCAAGCAGCTAGGCGGCGCGGCGCGGCGCAGAGACAAGCGAACGAGGACATACCTGGTGAGTTGAACAATCACTTCTGGTTACTTCCGGGCTCAGGTTCGCGGACAGGCATCGAGCAAATCTTGGAAGAGTTGCATCGACAGAACGCTGAGCTAAGAGAGCTCCTTAGTGTTCTGTCAGAGAGTGAGTGCCAGGCTTTCTGGGAACTCCGGCGCTCATTAGAGAATGCTTAGGTTGGAGAGCGGACAGCAATCGACAACATGAAGAGATCATTGACGCTGTTCGTGCCACGGCAAACGAACAAGTCCCTTACAACATCCAAGGTGTATGTGCATTCCATTCTTCTAGAATTCTTTCAAGTCAGCTCCTTTCTTCTTCTATAGTACCTCGATGAGTTCAGTAGGGTGCTTGCCACCGAGGTTGGTATGCTCCTAAGAGAAGTTGGTAAGCTACATGAAGAACGCAGCACCATCCAACGGTATGTAGCCACCTAGCTACACGTAAATCCAATACTCAGCCTCCTTGCAGTGAGTTGATGAAATCAAAGTATGGACCGGGTGGAGAGTCTGATCCTGATTGGTTTGTTTTTCAACTCCCACTTTTTTTAACCGTGTTTCACCAACAACACAGGAAACCACCGGTGGTCGCGGGTCCTTCTCCACCTCCGCCCGAGGTTGTTCCACCAGCTCACTCGGCCTCGCATACCGTCAAACAGCGAGGTCACCACATTCAGGGAAGACCAGATGTTGTACCTCCACCAGCTCCTTCATGGGTTACATGGCAGCGTGAGTTTGGCTGCGTTTGGGGGGGCATATTCTGAGTTGGTGACTGACATCTTCATCTTACAGCTAATCCGGCACTGGCCCCTACCCCGCCATCCGTTGAATCCACTCTACCTGCCCCTGACCATGAAAGTCCTGGCTCATTCGGCTTTCGTTCTCCCCAATACCCATACCACGGCAACAAATCAGCTCGCTCCGATCCAGTAAAATTTTCCGTTTTGTCATTGAAATAAGTTGCGCTGACCCGTTCATACACCAGTGGGAATCTGGGACATCTGGTCCCGTCCACTCCGAGATTCACAATGGAGATGAGCCTCCTGTCGAACCAGTCTCAAAGCATAGACGAACCTATTCGTGGACTACGTGGGGGCGTGAGTTTGACTATGGGGAATTATATTCAGAACTGGTGACTGATATCTTCATGTTACAGCTGATCCTAGGCAGGCCCCTACCCCACCATCTGTTGAACCTACTCTACTTGTTCCCGACCTCGGGAGCCCTGGCTTGTTCGGTCCTCGTTCACCCCGTGATTCATACCGAGGCAGCATATCGATCGACTCTAATGTGGTAGGAATTGCTAATATGTCGCCAAAATGAGTTTTGCCAATCCCTTCATTGCATACATGTACCAGGAGGAACCTGAAGAACCAAGTCCTGCCCAGTCTGAGATGCACGATGAAGATGGCAATAGTACAAGTGAGCCTGCGATCGAGCCCGAGAGTCGCAACGAAAATGGTGATCGTGATCTCCTTGAGGTACAAGCTTGTTCTCTTCTGGTTCGAATCAAGTATTCACGATCGCACAGGTCGAGGTGCTGTCTGGCGCACCCGCCGCTGAATTCAATTACGATGAGGTTAGATAACTATACTCTCCTTTTCCTTCTATATTGACTCTGGTGGAGCCACCGTCCCCAGCACTATCCGTCCCTTCTCGCGAGGACGAGGCAGGTCCGTCCCATGCCGTTGCCACATTTATCAAGAGCTGTACCTGTCGGCTTACCCTCCAGAAGCACGTCCGGTGAACACCACGGTGTTATCTCAGGCCATTCCAGCATTCAAAGATTGGGTACGAGGGAAATTTAAGAAGAGTAACAAGGACTCGGGTTCGCATGAGCCCGATCCAGCTCCCAGAGAGTCGCGTCCGTCTGTCAGTCGCCGATCGCCTGCCCAGTCGCCAGTGAGACAAGCGGTCCCAAAAGAGCGTCCTTCGTGGATGGCTGCGGCTAAACGTAAGCCGGTGAGTGCTCTTTTCTTGATAGGCGATCTGGTGCATTGGGCTTGACATGTCACGTTAGCGAACAGTCGGGGGGTATCTTGGGAAACGGGCGGTTCGTTGTCCCTCGAGTTTGCATGCAGTGACTCAGTAGACGTCACAGCCGAAACCAACTCCCGAACCTGCTGATGAACCTGGCGATCCGACTAAGAACGCTTCTGGCAGCGGGCAAGGCTCTAGAGATGAAAAACAAGCAGGCCCGGTCCGCGTTCCCTTCTGGTCATCATACATGTTGTCATGATAGCTCATATACAATTAGGCACAGCAGACGAATGATCCGTCTCAGCCCTCAGCCCAGATGGTCCGTCTAACGGTACGTGGGCCTGCTTTCACTTTGACCTATCAGATTCATTTGATCACATCAGCGAGAATCAGACCGAACCACTTTTTCCATCACATTTCCTTCATGGATGTGTTGTGGAGCGGGTACTGGAGATGGGACCCACTGATTCAGGTGAATCGGCGCAATATGTGTCAATATCATGTCCAGTCGCAATGATGTAGACAATGACAGACACCACGTAGTTCTTTAAACGTACATATGTTGGTACTACATGTTAATGAGCTAGTAAGCGATGGAGATTGCCAGGGTATCCACTGGACGGATGATGAGCATGCGAATGTAGAAATAGGAGATTGTCGTGATATAAATAAGAATGGAAAGACGAAGGAGTCACCGCGTACGATCGCACCGCTCCTGCTTTTTACTCATGGCACTGGACTTGAAAGGGGAACACGGACAACAATTCATCCTACCCTCTGATGCGTGACGCTCCAAGAGCCGCACGTGCAGGCGGCCTCTTGGTCCACCTATACAACTCGCATGGACCTACCTCCGAGGGGCACGTCGCTACGGGGGTGTTGAAGTGCCGCTCCGACTGTGTTTTTGGGGTGCCTGTTCCTGCACGCCCCCCGGTCGCCATCCTCGTCGAGTGAGGCTGACACCCTGTCTGAACCGCCATCGTGGGTATATAGCAAGGCCAGCCCATCGTCACCCTCCTCAGTCCCTCCTCCCGCATCTCTCCCGTCTCCGTGCTCACCCCCCTGACTGCCATCTCCGCGCTCCACCAAGCCAAAATTGAGAACATTGGTATTGATAACGGCACAGGGAGGGAGGGAGGCGAAGATGACGACTCGAAACGTACCGTAGTGCCGACGAGAGATAACTGATAACTGATATCGCCTGGACTTATCGATGTGCTGGCGTACTGCACCAAAGGGATAATAGGGAGCCAAAGCTTCACAACTTTCCACATCACGCAAAACATTATTGACACACTTTGTGCCACACACAGATCTTGCCAAAGTATACAGAGATGCACAGTTAGTGTACGATTTGGCTATTACAGTGTAATATGAGTCATCAAAATCTTACTCGCACGTCGGATACTGTGCATCTTTTGTTTTCACCTCTTTCCAACCTTTGGACTGTGTTTTGATATTGGCCTCTGTGCTGTGACTTTAGATGAGAAGAAATGCGACCAACCTGGCCGATAAATAGCTTCATAGTTTGTGGCAAGGGAGCAGCGGCTAAGCAGAGCGAGGAGGAGCAAAGACAAGCGAATAAGGGTACACCTAGTGAGTCGAGCGATCACTCCTGGTCACTTCCGAGCTCAAGTTCGTTGATAGGCATCGAGCAAGTCTTGGAACAGTTGAACCGACAGAACGCTGAGCTAAGAGGGCTTCTCGATGCTCTGGTAGAAAGTGAGTAGTTGGACTTTCTATGAATTCCGATGCTCACTGGAGGACGTTTTTATTGGAGAGCAGACAGCAGCCGACAGCATGAGGAAACTATTAACGCTGTTCTTGCTATGGTAAACGAGCAGGCCCCTTACAACGTCCAAGGCGTATGTGCACTCTATTCTGCTAGGATTCATGCAATACCTTCCCCTCTCTACAGTGCCTAGACGAGTTTGCCAAAATGCTTTCCACCGAGGTTCGTATGCTCTTGAGAGAAGTTAGCAGGCTACATCAAGGATGTTGCAACATCCAACAGTATGTAGCTGTCCAGTGACGCGAGAACTTTGATACTCACCCTCCTTGCAGCGATGTGGTGACGCA
The DNA here is from genome assembly GCA_038088935.1 of Pulveroboletus aff. viridisquamosus. Taxonomy (NCBI): domain Eukaryota; kingdom Fungi; phylum Basidiomycota; class Agaricomycetes; order Boletales; family Boletaceae; genus Pulveroboletus; species Pulveroboletus aff. viridisquamosus. The sequence goes on from JBBPJW010000238.1 coordinate 25,800, forward strand.
GTCGAGGTATGGTCCGGATGGAGGATCTGATCCTGACTGGTCTGTTTTTCCGTTTTCGCTTCCCCTAACTGTAGTTCACCGACACCACAGGAGACCATCGGAGGTCGCGGGTCCACCACCACCACCTCCCGATGTCCCACCGACCCGCCCAGCTTGGAGGACTGTACACGTTCGGAAAGGACCGGACGCACCGCCTCCTGTCGAGCCAGTTCCAGAACCTCCACTTGTCCATTCATGGGTTACATGGCAGCGTGAGTTTGGCCGTGTTATATTCTGAGCTGTTAATTGATGTCCTCATCTTGCAGCTAATCCAATGCTGGCCCCTAACCCGCCATCTGTTGAACCCGTTCTCCCTGTTCCTGACCGTGGAAGTTCTGACTTGTTCGGCCCTCGTTCTCCCCGTGATTCATACCATGGAAACAAATCAGCTCACTCTGATCCAGTAGAATTTGCAGTTTTATCATTGAAATGAGTTACGCTGACCTCTTCATACACCAGGGGGAATCTGGGCTATCTGTTCCCGTCCACTCCGAGATTCACAATGGAGATGAGCCTCCTGTCGAACCAGTATCAGAACCTAGACAACCCTATTCATGGACAAGGTGGAGGCGTGAGTTTGACTGTGGGGAATTATATTCGGAGTTGGTGACTGACGTCTTCATCTTACAGCTGATCCTGCGTTGGCCCCAACCCCGACGAATGTTGAACCCACCCTACTTGTTCCAAACCGTAGAAATAGTGATGCTGACCTCTCCGAGGTATGAGTTCCTGCTTTTCTTGCTCGTGGCGAGTTCTCATGACTGTATAGGATGGGGCGCCGTCCACTGAGTCACCTCGGCGCATTCCAGCATTCAAGGAATGGCTACAGACGAAGGTCAAGAAGGGTAACAAAGACCCTAGCTCACATGAGTTTGATGGAGTCTCTAAGGGATCACGTTGGCGTGCCGCTCGTCCATGTTCTCCCTCACTGGAGATCGAGGACGTCCTAGATGAAATTCCTACTGGGATGGCTCAAGTTTCTCCAGCAAGTACTCTTCCCTAATAGGGCATTCGATGTGATATGTTTAACATGTGGTCGTAGCGAACTTCCACAGGAGTAACGAGAGTTCGTTGCTCCTCGAGTTTGTATGACGCGGCTCACTAGGTGTTACAGTACAATTTGCTTGCCGAATTGAGGAGTCGAAGGGAAGCCGCTGCTCGCAGCGGTCAATCCTCCGGAAGACTAAATGTTCGTCATCCTTTGGGCTTGTAAGCCTAGATGTACTGGACGCCATAGCTGAAATTGTCCCCCAAGCCTGTTGACGATCTCGGCGATCTGAACAAAAACGCGTCTGGAAACGGACGTGATTCTGGAGATCGAACACAAGCAGGCTTGGTCGTTTCCCTTCTGGCTATCTAATACCTTGCTGTGATAACTCATGTACCATCAGGCGCCACGAACGAACGATTCATCTCACCCTTCAAGCCAGAGGGTTCGTCTAACGGTGCGCGTGCTTGCTTTCACTTCAACCTATGAGGTTCATTTGTTCAAATTAGCGAGAATCAAACCAGACTACGTTTTCCATCGTACTTCCCTCGTGGATGTGTTTTGGCGCAGGTATCAGAGACGGGACTCATGAATCCAGGTAATGTAATGTAGATATCATGTTCGGTCGCAATGATGTGGACGTCGACCACGCGGTTCTTTGAATGTATATTAGCACTACCGGTAGAGTACATCTTGTTGAGCTGGAAAGCAATTGAGTTCGCTAGAATATTCACTAGACGGATGTTGAGAAAGTCTCTGCGCGCTTGAGCGTTGGAAATGGGATGTTGTTTCGGAGTTTCGGCGAGGCTCACCAACGCCGAAAGGGTAGCTCCTCATACCATCTCTAGTATTTGGTGACAATACAGACGAGTTGAGAATATTATGCGCACCTGCAATAACCCATTCTGCCTTTTCCTATGACGTATTAAAAAGAGCGCGTTCGACGGCCTCTCGGTCCACCACGGGCATGTGTCATCCTATTAAAAGGACTGTAATACAAGTCCGTGAGGACTCCAGTCGACGTTGTACGAGACTGGAGGGAGGTGTAGTAGGCGTCTGTGTGTTAGCGGACACTACTGTCTAAAAATGGTAACCTAGTGTATGTAGGAAAGGTTGTCGGGTTGTCACTGGTTAACGGGATGGTCTCCAACACATTCTGTTAGAATTGTTAGATTACCTACGCTTTACCGCTTACATAAGCTAGTATCTATGTCGGACCATTTGTTACCTTAGGATACTTAGTGACTACAAGTGTCCTGCAGGTTAGTATCTACTCATCTACCTAATATATAGTGACTACAAGTATCCTGCAGTTTCACAATGGATTACCAAAGGGTGTGATTTGACGCGCAGCACTGATCACAAACGTTTGTTGGGATATGGTGGATACACGACGCTTTCAAGTAGGCCTTGAGGATAGGGGCTGGAAACCTGACGTTGGTCATCTCAGGGCATGGTTGGGGTGGACGAAGAACTGATGGTAAGCTACGTACGTGTGACATACACCTGTGTAAGTGTGACGTGGTTCTGGGTCTGATGCATGCTCTCATCTTGTCGAGAACGTTCCATCAGGTATGCGCGCTCCCTGTTCGGTCCGGGTTTAAGGCGGACTGCACGCTCGTTATTAGCAGAGGGCCCGAAATCAGGTTGAGACGGGCACTCGCACTGGCAAGTCCCTCGAGCCAGACTGCCCTTGCAACGGTCTAGCCTGCCTATCGCAGCGAGGTCACCTGGCAGGGGATCGAGAGCCAAAGACACAAACTCCCCCTGGCCTATTTCGAGAACCAGTACACGTGTTCATGGCGTAAACCTTGAGTGGCACGAGTAAACCACCCACACGACTCCTTTCGCTCTTTCAATCCGTTGGCAGGCCGCTGCCCCTTGACCCACCGCTTCAGCAACTCGTCTAATTGACTGCTGTACCCCTTGCTGTACACAAAAAAAATGGGTGGTATTCGACGGCCCGTGAGTGCTCTCCCTTCATAGATGATTGGGTGCGGTGTGAGTAATTGCTTTCTCAGCGAACCGCGGCAATGCCTGTAAGGAAACCAAAGGTTGGTTGTCACCTGAGTTTGCATGCAGTGACTCTTACTAGAGTTATAGCCAAGAGCACCTATCCCTATCCCAGTGCGTGTTTTTCCTCGTCGAGTGTATACCATGTCATGAGCACTATCTTTCCATTAGGTACAACAAGCGAACGATGCTCCTCAACCTCCTGATGCGAGGGTTCATATCAAGGTACGCATACGTTCTTCAGGACTCGGGTTGATATTGCTACACTTACAATATATCAGGACATGCGGGAATCAGGCAACCCTATCATAAGCGTCAGACTTCCAGCATGGATGTGTTGTATTTCAAGCGGCGCGCACGACATGACGGATTGAGGTGGGTGTTTTGGACGTAATACACAGCTGAATGATGTGTGAACGAGAGAACATCATCATTAGTAGTAAAAGTGTCTGTAACTCGAGAACCTTGTGGGCCGTAGTATACCATTGGATAGATGTCAGAGCTAGCGGTCGACTTTCACCGGGGTCAGGCCTGCCATCGGGTACAGCAAAATGATGTGCGCGGTAAAATCACCCTGCGTGGCATCGGCCACATTTCCCCCGATCTGTTGATCCAGTGCCCAGATGTCCGGTCGAGTCCAAGATCTGCAGCGGCGGCAGCGATGGTCATATCTTTGAGCCAAGTACTGTGTTACTACTATTGGTCTAGGGTCCCCTCGTGAATGTGATTAGTTGCCAGAAGACAACATAGCACCCTATACCTACATCGTCGACTTCACTGGGCTTCGCTCACTCTATCCGCTGGCGATATTAATGAGATATATTCACAATCGACCTTCTCTGACCCTGGCACGTCCATCGTTCTGGACTCCTCCAACAAGATATCATTGTCTTGCACTCCAGTGGTCATACATGGGACCCGAATAAAGAGTTAAACGTTAGATGACACGAGATTGCGCCCAGTCCATATTGAGAACGAGAAAACGTGTTTTTGTGCAACCTTTGCGCCCTACGAGCAAAACCGAAAGCGCCTTGCTCTTTTCATTTTTTGCAGCCAACGACAGCGTGCCATTGCTGTCACTGGTAACTCGCCGTTCGATCAACCTTGCACTAATCGCTGCACAAAGAATGGTTAGTACTCGACGGCCAGTGAGTGACTCTCCCCTTCTTGATACTAGAAGATCGGATACAATGTGTTCTGACTGGTCAACTCAGCGAACGGTCGCTGGAGGAGTTATAAGTAAACCAAAGGTTGAGTAACTCACCTTGAGTTTGTGTTTGCAACAACTCTCACCCGATGCTGCTAGCCTAAATCGTACAAACCTGTCAAACCTACTTCACTGGCTCCCCTCGACACTGTGCGTATGTCTGGTCATCGGGTATACCTCTCCATGTCACGGTCGCCCAATAATTTAGGCGCAAAAAGTGAAGATACTCCCTGAACCTTCTCCCCGAAGCATCTATCTGACGGTAAGCGTGCTTTCTTTTGGATTGGTGTCGCAAGGTTTCACTCAGAGAGGATCGCGTTAGCGAACACCGGGCAGGGCAACCCTGTCGATCGTGTTTCCTGCGTGGATCTGTTGTGGCTCGCGCAGCGTAAAGGACGACGGGACGCATTGAACGAGACATTAGCTTATCCGTATGTGAGCGATTGTCATCTCCGTCGAAGAGCGTGGTCTGGCATCTACTGGACGACGTCCCACGTAGCTTCTGATCATACTCTCCCGCACATACGTAAAATATATTTCGGGAGGAGGTTCATCTCACCGAGTCTGAAGTCTGCAGTGAAGACAATGATCATGATCGAGGGTAATTTTTTCGATGTGTGTTCTTGTCCCAGCCTGCCTGCTGCTGAACTCGACTGTTCATGACGAGGCTGGTGCACGTTGAATAATTCTATTCTTGTTCACAGTGATGCTCCTGGGTGCCACCGTTGCCTGGCGTCTCACCGAGATATGTTAGCGTAAAACATACAAGACCATCCTAAAGATCGCTTTTCCCCTGTGAACATGTTTTGATTTAGGTTCTTATGGACTTTGCAGATTCGATATAATTCATCCAGATGCTATTCTAAACTGTGAGTATTTGGACGAGCCGCATCAAGTCTGACAAACCAGGCCAGAGATGCCCATCATCCATATCGAGGAGCTGTTCCTCCCGCTGTCCCCTTATGCTGATGATACTAAGGAAAAGAAGAAATAGAGCGAGTAAGGGGGAAAATGCAATTTACATTTGGATGCGCAGTTATCTGCTTCTTCCAAGTCCACATAAATACCTTGCCGTAGAGACACTCGAATCCCGTCGGCCATCTTGAGCACCTGATGCACCAGATGGCAAAGTTATGGTCAAGCTGTCCAAATCAGACGTCTTTCCCGTCGCGGGGTTTGCTCGACTTTGCATAGTCTGGTGACGGGATCGCCATTCTGCCGTCCTTCTAATAGACGAGTGGGCTACGAGGTCACTTACGAGGTGAATACATCTCGAGGTAGGAACGTACGAACATAGGCGTCGCGTTCTGTTCCCTTTGCAGTGGGTGCGAGTATTAGTGACGACTTACCTGGCGATAAGTCTACTCGAATTGGAAACCAGCGTTACGCGAATCGTCTTCAATGCAACAGAGTCCGTCGGTTCAGGACGTGTCAGCATTCTGCAGGATGCCACCTACCAAGTTTGTCGGTCTTGCTTGAACAGCGTTTCCAAATGGGCTCGGAGAGAGGAGGCATGAAAATGCGAGTTGATCACGCTGGCTAGCCTAGTCCACCGGAAGAACCTGAGGCTAGAAGTTCGGCATAGCACTTGATCCGTGATACAATTCACTCTTGAATGATTCAAGCCCTCGTCTTTCGTCATCCGAAGGCATTGCTGGCGTCAACAAAGCTCGTATCCAAGCGTGGTCTGTCCAAATGGTTTGTAGTGCATACGTTCGTCTCCCACCTTGTCGAGAACATTCCATCGGGCGCGAGCGCTTCCTGATTGACAAGTTCGTGCAATGCACATACACTTGTGTCTCGTGCCGGTTAGTAAAACTGATGCTGATTGTGCCGGGTCCTGTGGGAAATATATACTGAGGAATAAACTCAGACACGAGGCGCCTGCAATCCATGTTGAAAACAAGAAATCGTGTTTGAGACAACTTTGGGCACCTCCACGGCTCAAGCAGACTGAAACACGTCTTTTCTTCCATTCTTAGAGGCCAACGACAGTGTACCACCGGTAGGCATGTCGTCGACAGAAACCGGTGCGTCGTGGTTGTAGGAGTGACTGTGCAATGCTGAACTTTAGTAAGATCCAACATTATTGCGTGCTGCAGGAAACTCTGGAGCGGTGCTGGCAGTTGTTTTCCATCTGAATGGAGAGCATCTTTTGGGGGGGAATGTGATGGGATTTGACAGTGGCGACTCGAAGACGGTCAGGAGATCAGAAAACGAACGGGAATGCACGTGAATACCATCTCAATGTCCAGCGATCGCAATTGCATTGTATGCGGGGGTCGCAACGGCGCGAGTGTGTGGGATGCGGAACTCCAAGAAAAGAATGTTGAAGTGGAAGGCGAAATCTGAGTGAACGTTGTGGATGTCTCCCCGGATTCAGCGACGTTCGCCACTGGGACCGATAAAAAAGAGGCGAGCATCTGGAACATTTCAACTGGGAAACGACTCGTTGGCCCTCTTCAACACGACGATCGGGTCAATGGAGTCAGGTTCTCCCCGAATGGCGAGCACATTGCCATCTCCTGCTGTGAAGGCTCAATCCGTGTCTTTGATAGTCGCACTGGTGATGTGCTCTTCAGTATCAAAGAGGTCATGACCTCATATTCCCAAATCACCCCCCTTGCATGGTCGAATGACAGTCGGCAAATTTTTGCAGCAACAGATAACAGGAAAATCAAGTCTTTTGCTGTGTCCACCGCGACACTACTTGCTGAGTCGCCAACTCTCTTTCTACATGCGGTCGAGTCCATCTCTCTAGCAGCGAATGGAAAATTCATCGCTGCTTATGGATATAAATCCATCTTGTTACTGGATTCATCGGATCTCACCCGAATTACCTCTGCCATTGGTGATGTTAAAGAAATATACTCGATTGCCATCTCTTCAAGTGCTAGCTACCTGGCGACTGGACGATCTGACGGATCAATCGCAGTGCGCGACCTTACACTCATTCTCCCGGACTCGTATGGTCCTTTCCATGTAAGTATTTGTCTACTTGCAATGTTGGCATACCAGACGACCATTCATTCCATGACCCATATGACACACCATATCAGACATCCAGCAGTGATGAAGAACATCAGAATTCGACCTCGGATAGCCACGACGGCAAACCTCCAGACCCTGATCCAGTAGGATTTGATATTGTATTATTGAAACATGCTGCACTGACCTTCTCATTTTGTACTTGCGCCAGGAGGAACCTAGTAAATCAGACCCCGTCCTCCTTCAGATTTACAATAGAGATGGCGACAGTGATCTCGAGGTATGGCTTCCTTTTCTCATTCGAGGCCAATTCTTACAATCGCACAGGCGGAGGTGCCATCTAGCAAGCCCGCCGCTCAATTCGATTATGATGAGGTTCGTGGTCACTGCCTCTTCTCTCCGTTCTGTATTGGCCATGCTGGAGCCACCGTCCCCAGTTCCATCTGCCCGTTCCTACGAGGATGAGGCACCATCACAAGGTCTGTCACTTGCTGTACCAAATTTGTCAGGTGATGTAGAGATAACCTCTTCTCCAGGAGTGAGTCCAGGAGGGCATCGAGACACGCAGGGGGCATTTCAGGGTATTCCGGTGTTTAAAAAGTGGCTTCAGGCGAAGATGACGAAGAAGAACAAGGCCTCTGGTTCGCATGAGCCCGATCGAGTTCTCACAGAGCCGTCTCGATCTACCAACCTTCGATCTCCTTCCCAATCACTAATGAGAGGTGTCCCAAATGAGGGACCTTCGTGGGTGGCTACAGCAAAACGGAAGCCGGTGAGCGTGCCTTCTTGATAGACAGTCCGATGGGCAGGCTTAACACGTCATCTTAGCGAACAGTCGGGGGATATCTTGGGAAACGGGCGGTTTGTTGCTCCTCGGGTTTACGTATAGGGACTTATTAGACGTTACAGCCGAGACCATCTCCCAGGCCTGCTGACCCCAGTGAGCCAAATGAAAATTCATCCGGCAGCAGACAACCTTCTGGAAATCAAACCCCAGTATGCTCTGTCGTCTTTTTCTGGCCAATACGTGCCTTGTGATAGCCCATCTCGTATTAGGCACAGCAAACAAACAATCCATCTTCACATGCTCCTGGGACTGTCCACCTAACGGTGTGTATACTTTATTTCACTTTCTTAATGGACTTATTAGATTGTACTAGCGAGAACCTAACTCGGCTGTCCTTTCGATTGCGTTTCCCTTATGGATGTGTGTCGGAAAAGGTACCGGAGATGGGATTCATTGACCAGAGTGACTTGATATTGTGCATGTAACTACCACAGGTATCTGGACGAGCTAGTGTTGCCTCGTAGTGCCATTATGCACAAGATCTGATAAGCCGACCCATGATCCAGTTCGTCAAGGTATTTGCTCAACGGTTACTAAAGACTGTATATATGACTCCAGCGCGATTTCTCAATGATTCGAGCCACTTAAGCCTAAGTAGTTTTAACTAAGACCAGGACGCACGCAAAGATGTCGCGTCAGTAGTTTCCTTAACAAGCATTGCGACACGAGCGCTCAAGGCCTGAGTTCTAGGGTAGAAACTTGCTAGACGACCGAGCATGCTGAAGGTTGACTTGTCCCAGGGGCACACTCTACATCCTACATGTCGCTAATATTTGCAATCATTCCCTTCTGGAAATGACGTTACAAAAGTCTGCTCTTCCTAACTTATATAGTGTACATTTTTCTGGTCACCTAGTATGTTCCATGACACAATCCCCGCTTCCCTTCAGGTGCATGCAACGAGCAAACGACGATCTCTCTACTGATCCTTGAATAGACCTTTTCGTCCTGTTCGAGCTTGCTCGTTCTCACCGTCTCTATCCAAAAAAATCGAGCTCAAAGACGACGCGTGCGATCTTCTAGTCGGATATCTTGCGATCCATTTGAGTCTCCATCTGCGTCCCGATCCTCCTGGACATCATTCGCAAATACAATTGCAGACCCAGTGGCTGTGCTTGATGATATGCCGAACCCGGTGTCGATGCCCTGCCACCTGTCACCGTGAAGTTCCCGGTCATACCGCTGCCGTATGCCGATGATGAACCGCGGCATCAACGGGCACATGGTCACGCAGGCAAGCAAGTTAAGCGTGAAATCGACGTGTAGCGTGGACGTATTCGAGATCAGAGCAGTAGCGTTGAAAAGCACCACCCTGAATACAAAGTTCAGCAGGAGACGTCCAAGTGGTAGGTTTTTGATTTCGTTGTTATAAATTACTCGAAGATTGAGTTGAATGGGGGAGGCGAGATAGCAGTGGATGGAGGATAAGAAGATGTGGACAAACCGAAGACTTACATAAGGAAATAGAGGATTCCATCTCTCATGAATTGCTGTATATACTGGTTAGGTTGCCACATCTTGGGTATTCTGTACATCTTGACTGATTGCTTCAAGGTTTGGGTGGCAGAGAAAACCAGTAGTGTAATACTGAGAAGGAATTGCGGAATCTTTCCACACATGGAAAGCTTGGATGTTCCCCTCCACGAGAAGTCGCAAAAAGAGAAATCAGCCATTTGGGAGACTGTAACTAGAGAAACGAGCGATATGGGAGGCCATGAAGTTGCAATGGTGCACACAGTTCGGATCGGCCCGTACCTGACATGTACGCAGGGGTGAGAAAGTAGATGCCTTCGAGAACAAAACAAAGAATGATCTCCGGCACATAAATACACAGGAGGACAAAGAGGATTAATTTTGATTGTCCCCACATTGCATACACTCGCAGTATCATTATAACTGTCATAGAGACCATGATCTATCAAGCAAAATCAGACAGTGGAGTAACTCACAATCCATGGCACAATAAAATGTTACCATTTGCCAGACAGCCATCTGATACAATATGGTACCTAGGCATAATTCTATCTTAGGCCAGTATTGTGGAGGTCAGTAAGCAAGTCTGCTTACACCTGTGTAATAAACATCAACACAACTGTCATTCAGAATTAGAATCCATACATCTGCCCAATTATCATCATTAGTGACAGAAACATGTAAAATAGGAACACTGACTCTGACACTGGGACTAGGGAGAAAGGTGCTCCCATCTGGAATGTCTAATCAATCTCATATCATCTCCAACTTAGTCCCGAACATACAAACACCAGAAAGGCTGAAGGACACAGATACTGTTAGCTGTGCTGTTTAGCATGCCTCAGGGCAATGATCGACTTACACAGTAAAAGAAAGACCGAGATAGCGAATCTATGGAGTGTCAATATAGAATATAAATGATATGATGTGACCTGAGGATTTATACACACCAGAACAAAAATTGTTGAGACCCAGCTCCAGGGTTTGTTCTGTGGGACATCAGGCGTGGGACCTGCTTGGTAGTCATCAGTCACTCGCCCATATGTACTGTATCTTAGAGTGTTATCAGCCAACGATCGGATAGGAGAGAGAAAAACAGCATACTTCGCTTGAAAATGTCAAGACTGTTGGAAAAGTATAAGAATGGCCAGCTCAGAGCAAAAGAGTAGCATACGTTCCAAGATCATTACTCACGATAATCGTATACGACGACAGTAATAATCAAAACTAGGTTGGTCTATAAGATTAACGGTGTGTGAAAGCACAAGTGGGCTTACCGGATGCATAGTCATTCGTCTGGAGGACCTCCATATGAGATCGCAGGTCGGAAGACATAACGTATACAAGAGAAATTCCAATGTACGAATGTTCGAAAAGGAAAGGAGAATGATGGAGGCTAGCAGGTTTGGCCTATGGCATCTGCTGGCGACTGTATTCGTTTCCCGGCGTATTAAGTATTCGGTTGGAGACTTATTAGGAATGACTTACGTATGACCAAGAAATGTTCACGGTCCAACTGATACAACGTGATGGAACGGATTGTCGTTGTAGAGTAGCGGCTCTACGCTGGATTATGTAAGCGAGTTCGGAGGAGAGGAAGGATAAGAGGGAGCGACAAGTAAATCGGATAGATATACGGAAATTTCGAAGACGGGTGCCAAACCAATCAGTACGTGGGATCGAGACCGAGTCGTTATGCTCTCTCTGCACAACTATGTATAGTAGACTATTTATACGAAGTGGAACGAAGGATCTAGGGCTGTATGTCGTCAGTCGTCCGTGAGTGAGCTAATGAAGAAACAAATAACGGGCGACGGACAAAGAGGAAGGAAGCCAAAAAAAGAGACGGAACAAGGAACGGAAGTGACAGGAGAACGGGATGCTGTGTGACAGCGTGTGTGCGATGCACTGTCGACGGCTTCGTTGGTCCAGGCTAATCCACAGTTGATAAGCAAGGGGCGAGCCATCCTTACAGATCATATTACCTAGTAGGAAAAAGCCCTGAAGTTGTGTGAGTATCCTCAAAAGTAACACCATGTGCGCATTCTACCATTGATTTATTGTAACGCGCGCACGTTCCTCATCAACGACACATTGCGGACTGCACACGGCATGGATGCCATCATGAATGCCAGAGCCTGCATAGTACCACACATGTGTTCTCCAGATGCCATTAGGGATGCCAGAGTCTGCATAGCACCACACGTATGCCACACCCTGCGACAGTATATATAGAGGCGACTTTCCCCTGTAGATTATCTTTTTCCTCGAATCACCGAGCCTCGTCCCGTTCTGCTTCTGAGTGTTCCCACCGCACGGTGGGTTTCCATTTATTTCACAACACCACTGTGGATATAAGACGCCAGAGTCGTCTTTCGCTGCTCAGCTTCATCATTGCTCCCTCCACACTTACACTGAGCTTTAGGTGAAATCCCATATGGGCGCATTGACGTGTGTCATGCCTCCTTATTTTGCCCATTAACATGTATTTAGCTGCAAGTGATTGAGAAATCGGAGTAGGAAATAGTTATGAAACCGAAAGTGGGTGAGACAACACAACCATTCCCTACCTTCCTTGCCTAATCGTTGGTATCTACAGAGTGCAGTGGTGGAGCGCAAACTGTTGGACTTTCGTCTCTATGATACCTGATTATGTAACCGTGTCGTATAGTTTCACCGTTCATCTCTACTTTACACCTCAGTGCACTACTCCGTGACTGAGGTGAGACATTAACATTATTCTATATTCCTTCTTCATGTTGCTTATACCACCTGTAGTTACCAACAGGTAGGACTAATGCTATAGTGCACTACTCCATGACTGAGTTACCAACACAAACAACCTCGGACCTTGCCATGCACCTTACCCGACGACACGAGATGTGGTAATATATACATTGGCCTCGGGAGGTGTCACGGGTGACTCGCTCTGTGCTCTCTCGCTTGTGCAGGTTCCAGAAGACACCAACCTAACCCACAGTGAGGGATTCTGGAGGGACACCGGTGGGAGGTAGGCAAGTCCATTTGTCCCGGGACAGCGTTGGGCGAGATTCGGGGGAGCTATATAGAGATTTATGGCAGGAGGACGGCCAGCAACAAAAGGGAATGAGTGAAGTCGTAGTTCGCGGCATCTGTGGGACAGGATTATACAGTAGCACAATACGTATGACGAGAAAAAGACCCCCATCATTCCTGGCCTGGTTCACGTGACAATATGCACCTAAAATAAGACACCACAAAATTCTTGACTCTTGGATCGTCAGTTTATGCTTGCTCTCTCATGTTGTCGACGCATTGTACGGAAAACTGAGACTATGTTCGGTCCAGTGCCGAATAACTTTAACTCATGTCAGATTTGACAAGCATGCGCATAGCCAGAAACTTACAATACGCTGTACCTAACAGGTATGCATATGGACTCAACGTCACCTGCTCGGTAGGTATCTCAGTTCCAAAGGACTCCTTTACTACTATCTCGCATATGTACTTTATCTCTTGTTCCTTTCTGTTTCAGCCTGGCAGTTTTACAAATGCTGTCATTACCATAATCATAAGATACATTGGAGTTCATATATATAATATATCTCTTAGTCTAGAGTACCTCAGTCCGTTGTCTTGCACATCATTGAGGTGAGCTTTCTTCTCTATGAACTACTTACTTTTACTTACTTGCATATAGTTCTTCTCCAATAACTCAAACTGTTTATACAACTTAAGAGAGAAAATGGATCAATGCACCACACATAAATTAGCTATTCCTTCCAATTATTAATTGTAGAAACTGCTCAAAATGGCCAATTAGTTGCAATCAGATATGAAGGCCAATAGCATCAGTGAATAAGTGTACTGTTTTTCACAAATACCCATGAATAGTGGTATATACCATCAAATCATTTGTTTGTCCAAATGTTCAAAGGGGCCATCAACCAGAGACAGCTGAGGCTTTTGGGTGGTATCCACAAAGGCAGTTTTAGAACATACAGATGAGTAAGACCATTTTTATATGGTTTATCTGCTATGGTGCTGAAAATGGTGTATTCAGTGACACCTCCACAAGATAAATACCATTGTTCCCTTGACTGGACCAAATAGTGGTGCTAACTGTGGCTGCCAGGGCACTGGGATAAAGCTGGAATCATAAGGTGAGTAAGTCACCAATGATAATTGTGACAAGATGATGATTTCTTTTGTTCCTGAGTATATGACTATGAGATATAGAGGAGCCAGGGACTAGTGAGACTTGGGTCAGGATGCTTAGTCAGATTGGTATGTGTTTACACACTGTTCATGTGATTATCACTTGGCACACATGAATTGGAGCTAGTTCAGTAGCTGGACATTTCATGCTTTGCTTGTCTTGTGCTTTCTTATTGTAACATCAACATCAACTCTTCTTTTACTGAGAACTCCCTGCCTATAACATCATATGGTTTCACATCCATTTTATCCTCATAGATGTTCCTTCTATACACAGCTGTGAAGATGAGAGAAGAATTATGACACCAACACATTGACTGAGACTATATGGCATTTGATGCAAACCATTTTTGAACAACCCTCTGCCAACTCCCCACATGGATCTTTTCATCCTGTTTGAACTTGCCTGCTCACTCATATCATTTCTAACCAAAAAATCTAGTTTAAACATGATGCATATGATCTTCTAGTGCCCCAAGTCAGATATTCCATGATTTGTTCACATCTCCATTTATATTCCAATCCTCTGAAACATCATTTGTGAATATAATTGTGGACATAGTGGCCACACCTTGACTGGCAGTAAAATGCAATGATAATATGCTGAACCTGGTATTAATACCCAGCTCCATTCCATTGTAAAGTTCCTGGTCATACTACTGATGTTACGGCGCAAGCCTAACACGATGGTTGCACGTGACTGTGAGAGCTGTGGAGCATGTGATGCGCTGGTCATGTGATCAGTTGCACGTGATCATGCGAATGAGCTTCCATACAAGGCAAGCCCTAGGCTAGGGTTACTAGTCCAACCTACGAGTATTTCCCAGCACAAGGTATTGGTCATGTGATGTGGCAGATCTCAGATGAGATCCAGATCTAATCTGTGGCAGAGATCCAGATGGGATCTCCTCGGCCTCCAGGCGGCCTTGCTACTTTCATAGATCTCTTCCTGTGCCTTCCCTTCCATTCTTCCACATCCTCGTGGTGTGGTTCCTCTTCTTCCATTCCTGATCCACGAGGCCACTGCCTCATTCCTTAATAGCCAATCCATGCTATCTCTCATATATCTATTTAGAGGTCTGAGCTACTTACGCTATTGGTGACCACAGATAGCATACTCTAGGGTAGGTCTCCTGTAGTTGGTCCATGCACTTAGACCAGCAATATATAAGCAGGGGATGTCAAGGCTGGGTTCTCTAGTCTTGACCTCTTGTGACTTTAGCTAGAGCCTAGCCTGATCTAAGGGCCGACCCCTAGTGGGGTTCCCCCTAAGCTCTTATCCGCTACTCAGCTAGGTTTATACACAGGACCTCTACCAGACTCATCCTTTCCCTTTGCCTAGTTAGGGGCCACTAGTCAAAAGCCTCATAGAAGATCTAGGAAAGTCCAGAGACCATTGGCGTTCCCCAAGAACCAGAGAAGACTCGAGAGTGTGGGAGGTTGTCCCACAACACTAACCACTTAACCAGGTAAAGTAGTTTGCAGTTTCTTCACCTGCAATCTATCTTTGAATCAAGGATCTTGGAAATCTCAAACTCTAATTCTCCATCAATTTTAACTGGTGGCAGTAATAGCTGAATGTTATAATTTATTTTCTCTTTTGTTATACACACTGAAATTGATGTGTCACAAACTCAATACACAAAGAAAAGAAAAGAGGTAATAAGAAAAGCTAGAGTTAACACCAGTATAGTACAAGTGCTTAAAGCTAAGGCTTTAAGATACTACTATTATAGTATTTATATGCTACTGGTCTGCACATAGATCAAGACCCTGATGAGAACTTTCCCATACATGAGGCACAGAGATCAAAAAGAAGAGAAGTATTCCTGGAAATCATTAAAGATCCAGCTTCTGAAATGGAAGAGAAAAAATAATGAAATAAAAATAAAACTAACTCTGCAGGGTCTGAAGACATGAGGCTAATCTTATGTCCTGAGTCATGTGACCCATCATGTTCCCTGATAAGATAAAAGATTAGATACACATGTGGAAAGATAAGATAATGTCATGTGATCAAGAAAAATAAAAAATACATTATAGTATCTTTCTTTTTATTTTTACTCACTTTGTGCTTTTACCTTGACTTTTCACATGTCATATCACATGACCATGATAACCCTTACCATTTCACCTCTTCACTCTTTCACCTCTTCACATATCACAGTCTAGATTACTCTAGACCACAATATTATAGTCTTGCAGTTACCATAAGGCACTGCTAAGGTACTTGCTCTCTTTATGCCATTGGCTAGCTTACTGTAGCATATTTTAGGGCAGACTCTAGGTACATGGTCTGTACACCCTCCTGTAGCATATATAAAGGGCTGGTACAAGCTGAATCTTTTCAGTCTTGCATACTTGAGCCTTAGCTTTATATAAGGTTTTGACTTTTCTATTATCTTGTCTAATTACTGCTGGCTCTAGCTTAAAAGCCAGTGCTATTAGTTATTTACACTCATCAGTTCAGAATCAAGACACAAGAATAGAATGGCTGCTGCCATTTCACTAAACATGGTTAGAGATGGAATTGGAAATAGAGGGTTTTAATTGGGAGACATGAAAGACTGGATGCATAGACTTCATGTTTTTCAGAAGGCAGAGCATAAAGGAGAGGGAGCCTGCCTGAGCAATAATGGAATAAGATCCTAAGTTTTTTTCAGTGAATTTTCTAGAAGGTTGTGTAGATCTGAAGTACTTAGCCTTAATGAAAACCTGGTCACCTGTTTTGAAGTCTGGTGTTAAAGATCATCAGGCATTATTAGGAACCTGATATTTTTTCTGAGCAGCAGCTATCTTTTTACAAAGGAATATATAAAGTAAGTCAAGATCAATGGCATACTCTTGAGCTCTAGCAGAGGTAAGATTTATTCCAGGTGGACAGAGATGTTTGAATGATAATCCTTATTAGTAAAAAAAGGAGAAATAACTGTGATAGCATTAGACATGTTGTTGTAAGCAAACTCTGCAAGCAGAAGAAGCTCAGACCAATTGTCCTGCTAATAGTTGCAACAAACATATAGGTACTGCTCAAGGGTCTGATTTATTTGCTCAGTCTGACCATTGCCTTCTAGGTGGTACCCAGAGATAAAGTGGAGACAAATATCAATGAAACGGGCTCTTCCTGTTATAGCCTTGATATTCAACCACCTTGGTGGACGCTCCTTCCTAGAACTCTCTTCTGTGTAGCTTTTGGACTAGTGGCTACAACTAGGCAACTTGAGTTGGAGCCAGGGAGTCTCTTGTATAAACCCAGGGGCCAGGCAGTAAGCGAGAGCTGAAAAGGGATCCACTAGGATCAGGTCTCA
>JBBPJW010000239.1:0-42278 GCA_038088935.1 Pulveroboletus aff. viridisquamosus
GCCCTCACCCCGCCCACAGCCCATCGAGCACCTCGACGACGAGTTTCCCGACGTCGCCGCATTTCTGCAGTCCCAGCTGCACCCCTCCTCCGCCCGGCTCCCCTCGCCCGAGCCGCGGCTCTCCCTGCACGCCCAGCACATCGCATCAGAATCCTTGACGTCTGATTTGATCCAGTCCGTCGGTGACATCGTGCAGCGTGCAGAAGCGCAAGGAACAGTCCCAGATCAAGAACTGAGGGCTGCCGTCAGCCGAACAGTTCTCGAAGGCCTCCTCGCCGGCCATGTCCTCGCCACCCGGGACGGCCCAGAGGCCCCCCACCAGCAGGCTTCGAAGCGGCCCAGGACCAACGGCGAGGACCGATAGCTACCAGTCGTGTTCGTAGACGTGTTACTCCTCCTCCTCCTCCTCTCCCTGTACCTAGTCGTCCGTCCGTTCCGCTGATCACGATCGTGCGCGTGATCGATCGCACTGATCAGACACTCGTCAATCCAGCTCGTCCGCTCCTGCCCACCGTGAGTCCAACGCGACGACGACCGTGTGCGATTCAACGCCGAGGACGACCAAGAGGGTCCCTCCGTCCGACCCACTCTCCCCGCTCCATTTAGCACAGGTCCGCAGCCCGCCTGAGAGTCCACCGCTCCAAAGAACCCGCACCCAGGGTGGGTTCGCTCTGTCCTGCCAGCATCTCCTGTCCATATTGGCGTCCATATGGACACCGCATCCAACCGTCCAATTCCCAATTCGAAGCACTCCACCCACACTGCGCACCCTCACGGCCCCAGGACGCGTCTGTCCGCTGCTTCTCGGCCAATCGTCGTCTGCACTTGCCCTCTCTACCCTCGACCGCGGGCATCCTGTGCGCGTTCCATACCGTGAAGCAGAGACGTGCGCGCCAGAAGCCCCTCTGAGCCCAAATGCGCCATTTGTCGAGTGGAGCTATAGCCCCCGTCGCAGACGTCAACGCTTCTGACAACAAGATGAAGCACAAGAACACCAAAGTGTGCGTCACAACCAGAAAAGATGGCGTCTGTGTGAGTGAAGACACACGAGAGGCCGTCTGAATGTCGCCAGCCATGCGAAGCCATGCAGCATCCGCACCCTGGCCCTCCTTCCCTTTTCGGAAAACACTCCCTCCTGCCTCCACAAAGTCAAGTCCAGAGATGGCCCGCTTTGCGACGCTGGCCACGACGATCACCCACGACGACATTCTGACAGAGTCCGCCAAGGGCCACAGACCCCACGACACCCCCGTCCTCAGCCTCTCGGCCGAGGCACAAGCCAACGGCTACCACTCCATATGTCTCCCGCTCACCACCGGCAGATGGCGGGACCGGTGGCGAAACATGTGCATCATGCCTTCCACGGGCGCGGCAGGCAACGCGGAGGTCATGGTTGCTGAGAAGGCGGCAGAAGCATGGAGGAAGTCGCCTTCATTCTTACTTGATGAGGTGACGATAACAAGATTGGGTGGGCCCCTCCCTCCCACAGTAGATGAACCACTTACGAGAGTGCGAAATGGATAGATGAGGCGGAGATCGTCGTGGCAATGGCATCTGACTGGCTACAGCTCGATGCCGCCGATGATTGGGTCCGTCATGACTCTGGCATCGTGAGTTCTCTTCCACTCCGTCCAGATGCCCGCCATCTACGACACATGTCCGAAAAAGTCTCGCTCAATGGGCGCAGCTCCCACCATGTTTCGCTCACGGCAATTCCTTTGTGGTCAGGCTCTCCAACAAGAGGTCACATACGCGTCCTATCTCAACGTTCCCACCATCATCCTCCCTCCGCCAAGAAATAGGTCGCATGTGGCTTCATATGGACGTATCGTAAATGAATGTCTTCGGAACATCCCGTACATGCACCTCTCAGTTCGACTGCCCATCTATGATCCCGCAGCATTCCAAGCAAAGGAGCCCTCACTGACCCACGGAGATCCAAACGCGAATGGAACATCCACTACGCGGGCATCCTCTCCCTCCCCGAGCCTCGGCGCACCCTCACAAAGGCTTCCCAGACTCCCCCCCAGGGCGTCCGAGGACGAACTCAACGCAACCTGGCAGATGTGGGACGTCATCCGGACCGTGTGCGACAACAACGCACGGTTAACACTCAGTGAGCGGTCGTCCTCTGCCCTCTCCTCGCTCTAAAGTGCCATCGACAGCACTCGATCTCACCCTGCCACTTCCCGTGAACGCCGGTGGCGTGCTAGACCGATGGGCCGCCGAGCCCGTCCAGCACTTTTTTCTCCCCGCATCTGCATTTATCGCAAACGTCAAGGGCTATCCCGTCTTGCCAAAAGGCACGCAGGCGTTCGTTCGCCAAAGCATGATCGTGAGCCCGCGATCGTCTTCTTCTTCTGACGCGTCGATTGACGTTGTGTGACCAGCATCGTCCGTCGTTCATCTTGTCCGGTGTCCATTCTGGCCTACATGCCAAGGGCGGCGGATCTGCGTATTTACAATATGTAAAACATCTTGAAAAGAGCAGCCCTGCCGTACTGGCCGCCAAGACGGAGGGATCCGTCGAGCACTTTGCCCAGGGCTACCAAGACTACCTCCAAAATCCTCTCCAGGTATGCCCGTGACGAACGCAGCCCATGGGACACTAGTGATGAACGACGAGTGACACAGCCCCTGATGGACAACCTCCAGTCAATCACGTATCAAACGTTCGAGCAGGACCCTGTCAAGTATCGCAACTATGAAGAGGTGAGGGTCTCCACCGCACAGCATGATCCGTACTCAACACCCACAAATCCGACCAAGGCCATCTACCGTGCCCTCGTGGACTGGCCGGACAGAGAGCGCGTGTGCGTCCGCTGTCGCCTTGCTTGGTAATGTGACCTAATAGCGCGTAGCATCATTTGTATCGCTGGCGCTGGGCGAGGTCCCCTCGTTTCTCGCAGCCTCAAAGCTGTACAGAGGGCCGGAAAGGATGCGTTTATATACGCAGTCGAGAAGAACCCGAATGCGTTGGTGACGTGCGTCCCTCACCGCTCGTGTTCCGACCCTGTTTTTTTATGCATCCGACGGGTTAGCCTTCAAGGACGCAAGGCGGCAGAGTGGGGTCCCTCGGTGGAGCTGATAGCTGGCGACATGAGACGGGTGGAGGTGCCAGAGCCTGTCGACATCTTGGTCAGCGAGCTCTTGGGATCGTTTGGGGATAATGAACTGAGCCCCGAGTGTCTGGACGGCGCGATGCGGTCTCTGAAGCGTAAGTGGGACGTTTGGCTTCTCTCCACCGTTGGCGTGTGCTGACGGACGCCGGTCAGCGGACGGCATCTCGATCCCGTCCTCTTACACGGCGCACCTTGCACCTCTGTCGTCATCGAAGCTATACAATGCTGCGAGAGAGACCAAGGATCTCAAGGGCGTAGAAACGCCGTACGTAGTGATGTTCCAAAACGTCAACGTCCTCAGTGGTGACGGGGGTGGCGCCGGGGGACGATGTGGACCGAAAATACAAGAATGCTGGGAGTTTGTTCATCCGAGAAAAGACGTGACCGTCGACGACAGAGGTAGGACGGTGGTCGCTGCATGAGCAAGTCAAGTACGGTGCTCACGGGAAAGACAGGCTTGCCGCTCACGAACAGCCACAACGTGCGGTCTGCCAAGCTGTCCTTCCATATCCCACACGCGGGGGTGATGCACGGACTCGCTGGTTATTTCGAGGCGATACTGTACGGGGACGTAGGGCTGAGCATCCATCCGTATCGCCAGGAGCAGGTTTCCAAGGACATGTTGAGTTGGTTTCCACTCTTCTTTCCATTCCGGGTGCGCTTCTCTCTATCTCCACCTCCTCGACGGTGGCGCGCTGAGCAAAATGCATATCTGTCTTAGGAACCACTCTATCTGCCCAGCAACTCAGAGCTACAGGTGTCGATATGGCGTCTCACGAACGAGCGGCAGGTGTGGTACGAGTGGTATGCCGAGTCGTACTTCCCGGTCGCGAGCGTCTCGTCACCCACCGAACACGAGGACGTGTCTGGTGCGGACGGGCCGCCTTTTTCGAGCACGTCGACCCTCGTTGCGGTCCCCAGTCCTGTTGTGGACGCGGTCGACGTGTTCCCACTGGCCGAGCCTCGCGCTGTGCACCAGCGGGGGGCTACGGAGGTCAAACTACCCTGTGGTGTCGTAAAGATTGGGCAGACGGCATTGCACAACCCCGGCGGTCGAAGTAGCTGGATAGGCTTGACGTGATGCCACACGCAAGCTTGGTGACTGAATAAAACGGCCTGTGGGTTGAAGCCATGGCAATGGCGGACGCTTTGGACCGAGATCACATGGCTGGCGTGGTACTTTGTCAAATGCCAGGACGGTAGCGGTAGGAGGGCTATACGTTGTACACGCCAAGATCTGCCATGCCGTTGACGCGTATAAAAATAAGTTGAAACTCCGATCATGTCCTCCCACCTCGGTTGACACTGAGCACCTTCTTCCCATCCTCCCCACCAGCTCTTTGCTCTTTCGAAATAGACAAAAAACTCGCCCACTCGTTCAGCTCTCCACAATGAAGTTCATCACTCTCGTTACTGTGGTCGCCGCCTCTGTGTCCGCTGCCTTTGGGCTCACCATCAATACCCCGTACGTGTCGTTTTTACCCGCCTTTTTTTTTTTTGGCTTCCCGTGATCGTTCTCATGTCTGTGATAGTACCAGCGTCGTTGAGTGCGGTAAGTCGTCACGCTTCCGAGACGAATAGGAGCCAGCGTTCATTGTCTGCCTGGATGACGTCGCTAGAGCCTACCCAGCTCACCTGGTCCGGTGGAAGTAGTCCCTACTTTCTGTCTCTTGTCCCCGGTAAGTGACATCCGTCTCTGTCTCGTGTCAAATGCTTACTATAACGGATCATGGTCGTTAGCCGGTCAGGCGTCAGCCACTCCCGTAAGCGAGTGTATTGTATTGCGCTTGATGTGTCGTTCATCGGTGTCCTTTCTAGTTTGAGAAGCTCCCGGAGCAAAACGGGAACACTTACACCTGGAATGTTGACTTGGCAAGCGGTACTAGCTTGTGAGCGCACTCGTTGTTGTCCATCATCACACCCCATGTTCATGGCCCCTCGTAGCACCATTGTTTTGAAGGACAGCAGCGGGGCGGTTGCATACTCGGACATTGTCACAGTCCAAGGCGGAGGTTCCTCTTCCTGTGTCAACACCTCCGCTGCGGGGGCCGCAAGTGGTAGTTCGAGTGCTGCTTCCACTAGCGGCTCAGGCTCAGGGTCTTCTGCCGCGGGGTCCACTGCCTCCTCTGCCTCCTCTCCTGCTGCCCAAACTACTGGTACCGGGGCCACTACAGCTGCTGGATCTTCTGCCTCGAACGGCTCTCCCAGCAGCACTTCCTCCAGCAGCACCGCGTCTCACTCGAGCTCTGCTGGTCGTCTTGGCGTGTCGTCTGCGTTTGGTGTTGCCGGTATCATGGGCTTGGTTGGTGCTGCACTCTTTTGAGCGTCGGTCGGCTGGTGGTGCCATGACGAACCATAGACGACACGACGGACGATGATCACTAGCGCTAGCATTCGAGACTGTTTATCATTGACTTATGTTACACTGTCGTTGCCGTGATTGGTATATTGGTTTGTAATTACAGCGATAGTTCTCGCGCTGTAACTGGCTCCACTCGTGCACACCGAGCAAGCGTCCATCTGGCATTCCCTGGTTGTTGCGCATGGACACTGGCCCACGTACCTTTGCTGTCTCGTGCGGACGAGTTGGGATAAAATCCAGGTGCAGCATGTCGGACAAAAAAAAAAAGACGTGCGCGGTGAGGAGCGAGAACGGATCGCGAAAATGCCACGTCCGAGTTCCGATGGGCATGCTACCCGCGCACGCATAGGAAAAGATGGGGGGAAACCTCCATCGGCCATCTCTGTGGCGTGGTGCATGCGGGCGCATAGGAGCATGGCACACGCACACGAGGTATGGCGGAGAGAGAGAGAAGAAAAAAAAAACAACAAGCATGCGTGTTCTTTTTCCTGATTGCTGTTGGGCGAGGCGTGGGTGGCCCGACGGGGTGAGAAACTGGAAAAACGAAACTGGAAAAACGGGGGGGGTTGGCCGGCTTTCTGGCGTGGTGTGATGTGCCTTGGCAGATGAGGAACACCAGACACCCGGAGCTGGGCCCCTTTTCTCTTCTCTTTCGGAGGGGACGACGGTGACCGCCGCGGATGGCCCTCGGAACGGATCACAGTCGTCGTTGGGTCGTGTGTGCGAGAAGGCAGCCTCTGGGGGGGGGGGGATCAACTCGACGGGGGTCCGTCGTCGTTGCGCCACGTGCGCGAATTCAGTACCGTCTCCCTCTTCTTTTCGCAAACGAGGCTTTCGAATGGGTCGCGGAAGATCAGCTAGACGGAGAGAAATCACGCGCACCGCAAGTGCTCAGTTTCTTCAGTGACGCCCAACTTCCCATCAGGGCCGGAAGACTGCCAGCACCGACCAACTCCACCGTTCGATGGCGTCAGCGCGTGTCTCCGATTGTCCAGGTCGGGAAAGCTCAGAAGCCGACAATGAGTCTGATGGGTTGCCCGGTTCTTTTTTTCCAGACCAAGCCCGTATCGGGAGAACAGCCCTTTGCTTTCCGGGGGCTCTGGTGACACCACCAATGCCCGAGTCTCCTCGTCATGTGTGAGGAGCAGGGGTAGGGCTGACAAAACGGATTCACATCTCAGTGCGCACCACACGTCCTCCACCCCAGTCGGTTCCGAACGAACGAGAAGAAAAGTGATGGCGTATGTTGATCCAACCAGATCGTGTGTCACGATCGTACCCGCGTCCGCCAGCACTGCCCCTGTCCGGAATGTGAATGAAAAGGCGTTCGCATCCGACGGTCCTCCCTCAGAGGGCAACCGGCAAACGGTGATTATCGATTTTTGAGGGATGACCCGGCGGCCGCCTTGGGTGCTTCCTGGATTCCCTTTACGTGCACGACGAACGGCGAATGCCACTGCGATCGTGCATGTTGCATACGACGTTATTTGGCATGCGTAGGCCTTGTGGCAGAGCAGGCAAGCGACCGCACACATCGAAGAGACAAGAGGAAAAGAATGGCTCGAATCTCGGCGGAAAAGGTTTGTGTGACAGGGGCGGGGTGTCTCGTGGACTGTTATTGAGGAAACAACGGGACGAATCTAGATTCCCGAGTCACATTGACGCCGAGCATGTCCTCTCGCCTCGTGTTTCCATCACCGAGTAGGCACTTGATGATCAGGTTGATCTCAATGCAACCATACAGCGACATTAACCGAGGTCAAGCACAGGTTGTCTGTGCTCGAACATGATCAGCGAACATGACTGACGTTACCTATTCCGGGTTCTCTGCTGTTGAAAGGAGCTCAATCAGCCCTTGCCACACGGTGGAAGCGTAAATACCGTGCTTTGTCTCACGTGAGGCCACTCAACATTACGTGCCAGAACGTGGTCCTCTTGGGCTGCTACCAGCAGACAACCGATTCTTTCAGGGACCTGCCAGGGGCCGATCTTGAGCAACGCAGAGGAATGCCCGCGAAACACGACGAATCGCGTGGGCGCATGCCAATGCCTGGCCCACGTCGTCATGCTAAGCTGCCACCCTGCGTTTACTCCTCCGACATCAGTATGAGGGACGCCGTGCTGCTTCTGTAGCTTCTGTCGACAGCCGCCAGTGAGAACAAGACATCTCGTCAGCGCGCTCACGTCATGTTCTGCCACATCAGAAAGGAAAGGAACATGCGGTTCATTTAGAGCAAACGTTCGCGAACCTGATCACCTCGTTTGATAGTGGAGAAGGACGTTATGGGGTCCGAAGCGGGCTGTTGTGGGACATCAACACTCGATGGTCAGGTCAGCACCACGCTTTATTTACAAATCCACCCGAACCACGGGGTCTGAATCGTACTTTTTGTCTACCGAGATGACGGACGCGGTCTTCTGTCCAGGGGACGTGGGAAGGCCCAGTTTATGAAGCAGCCTGGCCAAGCGACGGTGATTGTTTCGTTTCGTCTCAAAGTATAGACGACCTGCCCTGTTTGGTTCCAGGATCCGAGGGTGGGGTTCTCGCCTTCGTAGCGTCGAGTGGAACGTCAGAGTTCTTTCGTGGGATGATGGCCTGATGTTCCCCTCCGTTGCAGGTCTGAGAATGCGGTGCTGCCGATGCGTGACATGTCGCTCCGGTGGACGGTTCGAATTCGTCCCGTCTCCTTGTTTCACAGAGATGAATGGACCCCAGCGATGTGCAAGTGATGAGCATGGCGGTGGGACGCGTTTGAAGCGCGTGGCATTTGGGAGGACGGAGGATCTTGGCGACGGTCTTGCAAAGGTTGGAGATGGGAGGGGGTATGGGCGTCAGGGCGCAGACGACTCCAACGAGCTCTTCGTTCGCGCTCTCCTGAGGACGCCAGCTCGTCGTCTTCTCAGAAACGCGTGGCACTTGAAATTTTTTTCCTGGGAACGGGCCCATATCTGCCTGCCACGACAGCCGCGATCGACGTCCCTGGGGCGCGCTCATCTCGACGGAAGAGGTGGTCCTGAGTGCCAGCAGGGAGGCGAGAAAGCTGCCTCGCTTCGCGTCGTACTGCTGATAGGGTATCGGCCAATGCCCTTTGGCCGGGTGCTCAGCGCTGAGCGTCCGAGAAGGTCGCTCGACAAGTTACGCCCCGCTTTTGCCCACAAACCATCCTGCAACGTTGCGGTCAACGCCCATCATCCTCGACATTAATCCAGTCTTCTCGTCGTTGCCAACGTGCAGATAACACGGATCCATCTCGTTCGTCACTGCAGGTCCCTGGCTGGACGTGGTTCGAGAACCCGCTCGGCGTCAGGAGCTCGACCAACATGTTGACTACACTTGACGGGATAACAACCGGCCCATTGTCCCTGTCGCAGATCCGTGCCCGTTGATCGAAATAGCTAACCGGCATGGTTTCTTTCCCGCTGGCTGGTAAGTTTTTTGCGTGCGTTCCTAGCCGCTTGGCAGGCTGCTTTCCATGAGGGGACGTGATACCCTCAGATGACCTCGTGCCAGTTTACCCTTCCTGCCCATTTCGGTCTTCTTCTCATCGAAGAACGCTGGCGACGTGGCACCCTCCACCTCTCCAGTGCAAGCACAGACTTTTTGAGATCGTGGGCCCGCAGGGGGAAAATCAGGGCGTCCCCTCGTGCACAGCTCGGTCACGACTCTCGTCATCTCTTCCCCCCCCCTGCTTGTGCGCCGTGCACCATCGTTCGTTCTATCGGCTCTCCCACGATCACTTCGTACACCAGTGGATTCCGCTGCCTCCGAAGCTCGTTTCTTACCAAATCGTGTCCGACCATGCGAAATATAAAACCTGTTGCTCTTGTCCGTCTGGCCGTGGGACCATCCCGAACCGTGTTCGACGCAGACTGCCATCGTTCCCTGTCATCCTACCTTGCCACGAACGCTCTCGCCTTTGTTTCCCCTTGTCGCTGTTCGCCGAAACCAACGCCAGGCAATCGATCATGTGTCAGATGGAGTGGTCAGTCCGTGACACTGTCGTCGAGGCGTATGCATTCAATTGAGATATGGACATGGTAGCTACGGAGACCAGTACCGGGGTTGTGGGGTAGGCCGCTGCCAGCCGTTGCTCGACCGCGTCCGCTCAACCACGTCCTCGTTGACCAGCACTATGTCCGGGTCTATCAGACAGGCATCACGATCGACTGTGGTTCCCCGGCCTGCAAATTGAGCAGTGCGCACATGCACAAGACGGCGCGGAACTGTGGATGCAACGCGGTACGTCGCCTTCCCTTGTCCCTTGTTGGCCCTGTTCATCGCTCTGACGACTCTTTTTCCTCTCCTTGCACGCGCCACCTACCTCGGTGGACCGTCTGCTCGTGCCCTGCCTTGTCTTCCGGCGATCGTGTTGTATTTGGCCAGGAATACACCGACCACCGACGCGTGCGCAACCTATTTCAAACCAAGTGTGATCCTTGCCAGCTCGAAGAGTTGGCAGCGGACAACGGGCGTCGCGCGGGGCACCGACGGTAGCGAGACAATAAAATCCCAGGACGCTTCCCTCGTGCCCCGCCTCCGCCACCATCACCACCTCTGGTGCCTCACACATATGCGTGTCCATTCTGAAACCCTGACTGTTTATTATCCCCAAACGATCATGGAAGAGATGCGTAAAATTAAGTATCAAGAAAAAATGAAAATAGGAATAGGAAACAGGAAATAGGTTTATATACCTGTCTTATGATGCCCTTCCCTCTACTTTTTTTAAAAAATGTTTTTTTTTTACTTGATCGGACGTGATGTATGTTTTTGTTTGTATTCGCTTTTTTTTTTCTATCCATCTTCTCTTTTTTCCCCGTCACATGCGATCAAATAGCACTTTGCCGAGGTGCGGCTTACCCGAAATGGGAGGATGGACCCCTCCCACTCTCGATGCGGATGCGGATGCACGGCAGAACATGGGCGGTGTCCTGGAGAAGCCAAAACCAAACCCGAAAAACTTCTTTTTCCACCCTTCTCTCTCCGATTTTCTGTGACCACCATATACTGACCACGCGCGATACAAAAATAACATTCCCACGTTGCCATCTTCGACCCCCGTGTGCCATCGATGGACTGCGTTTCCTCGGATGGGGGGGGCACGAGAGCTGGTCGGATCGATGTCTGGGAGGGGGGGACATCGAGGGGGAGACTGCGGTGGTGCGGGCCGTGATGCCTTCCCTGGTCGTCGTCGTCGTCGTGCCCGGATCTCTGCCAAGATGAGGAGGCGAGACCAATGGCCGTCTCGCCAAGCCTGCCCCCTGGTGATAGCGTCGTCGCGGGGTCATATCACGAGCTCCTTTACGAGCCTGACCCACTCCCCCGATCAACGGCGCTGAACCTTGAGGGTGCTACGGGTAGTTATGTACGCCCCCGCGATGTACGTCCCGCCCGTCGTGCGATTTGGACGGACCTCGTTCGTAGACACTCCTCCACAGGCGAGCGCACGGATCGATCAGGGTGATCTCTAGGTACGACCCTGGTCAGCGAGATCGGGGTGCATATCGTGATGCGCGGCTGTGTCGACTCCAAACCTCATACGCTGCTCCCGAATGAAAACACTACTGTGGCCGTTCGTATGGCGAGTCACGACCCTACATACGCCGCAGCACCCCCTCATCACCTGCCAGCAGACCCACATCCTGTGCTGAGCTTCCCATCCTGACCGTCTCAGCCCGAGGAAAACCTATCAAGGACTAGGCTCGGCTTCTCACCACATAAAGCAAGCGGTCGACGTTCAATTTCAAAACCGCTTGCCCCCACGCTTGATGGGTTGCCGTAGCCCCGGCGCAAGGGCGGTTCCTCTTCTGATCTGGGCAACGAACTTCTTCCGCTCTTCTTCGCTGTCCGCGTCGGAAGACGCCATTCGGGGTTTTGACTTCTTGATGGGTCGCACGGGCGATGAATCCGCATCTGATAATGGCGCATTGGCAAGACTTCGGCTCCGGGTACCACCCGCACGAGGCGGAGACGCCCTTGACCGTGTCGGAGACTGCATGCGTATGTCAGCAGCCTGTTGATCTCCGCCTGCTGCGTTGGTCTCTGGGACGGGCCTTGAAGGCTGGGATGAGCACTCGTCTTCCGATTCGGTCGCAGAGCCCGAGTCTGCAGCATGGCTGGTCGAACTCGGCCTGCGCGAGCCTGAGACATCATGATCATCCTTGGTGTTCAGTCAGCCACGCTGGTTCTCGACGTGACAAATGGCCCACATTTGGTTCTGGCATGAGTGTACGCGTGCTTTTAAGGTGCGTAGGAGACTTTTCAATTTTTGGCATCGGCTCTGGAGGAGGCAATACCGGGGAGTTGGCGTCGATCGCGATGTCGGCTAAAACCCGAGTTCTACGTAAGGGGGTAAGAGGGTCTCGGGACAAGTACCACCCACGAGGTTCCGAAATGAAGTTGAGCACTGCAGTAGTGCGCCGAATCGTCGTGGCGAGACGTGGTTTCGACAATGCATTCTTAACGTGTGTGTCCACCGATCTGCGTGCAGTTCGAGCAACCTTGTCAATAGCCTGAAAGCGGGACAAAACGATACGTGATCAAGACCGCTATGCTGTGGCCACACGTGGTGAAACGGATCTACCTTCTCTAGATCGGTAGGTGGGAGATCGCCAATGACATCTGGAGAAGTGAATGCGAGATGATTCACGCTTATCAGCGGCATAATAAGCTGTCTGGATAGAATTTCGGCTGAGGTCTTGTAACCGACAAAGACAGCTTCCCAACGCCACTTGAAGGCATTGCACTCGAACTGAAACGCATAATCCTTCCAGCGCCATGCATCAGTCGTCAGGCTGGTCGTGAGCTCAAGGGAAAGAGTACACCAAATTTAGACTCGACCACCTCGAACGAGAGGTCCGGCATGCCGCCGAGAGTATGTGCACTGGCCAAGAGATCAAGGGAACGTGTTCGCCATGCTTCCTCCTCCTCCTCGTCATCGAGGAGTAGCCAGTCGTCTCGTCTGTTACATTCACGCCACCGCCTTGCAAACTGTTTACTTGACAATGCTATGGGACGACTAGGAATCGAATTCGCTTGGTTAATCACCGGCGAAGACGGGCTCACCTTCGGCCCACGTCCGCTTGGTGTCCGTGATCATGATGCAGCAGGTGAGATCCACTGGAGAAGAATGAAATTTCTGCCCAATGGGGATGGTGGCAGAGCACGGTATGAGACGAGATCAAGAGTGGTCGAACGGAGAACACGAACGACGAGAAAAGGGATCGAAGTCCGGGCGTCGACCTTCACGAGCCATTCCCTTGCAAGAAAGAGATCCTACACCAGCGATGAACGTGAATATTTCCGCGGGGATGCAGCGATGGAGTACCTCGTTGAATGAGTCCACGCACATCGTGGACGAGTGATCAAAGGTGAAGATCGGAGTTTGAATCTATGCCTGGCCGTCCACCATGGTCAGCGAGCACGGCGATGACCCTGGTAATTGCGAGTACTCCATTCCTCCCTGGCTGCCGTTGCGCCTCAGGGTGCTCCAGACGTCCATCCTCCACAGAAATCTCAGCCTTGCAGTTCTTGACGCCTACGCCGAGACACAGTTTGGGCGCGATGTCGCTCCCCCGGGAAGCGATACACCCAAAATACGGCTAAAGGAGATGCCAGTATCGAAGCTGCATGCGACGGTGTTCTGGGACAAGGCAAGATGTGAGTGGGCGGTGGTCGACATGGGATCCAAGCATGGCACATTCCTCCTGTCTGCCCGGCTACCCGGTACTGACCCGGTCCGTCTCTCTCCTCCCCGCATGGCGAGTGTTCCACGTCCATTGCACCACCTCGACCGGCTGATCATCGGTAGCACCTCTTTTCTGTGTCACATACACGAGGACCGCACGCCCTGTACCGAATGCACCTCGACCGGCCAGGATGTCATACCCCTCTTCGTGGTCCCTAGGGAGCACAGTCGTCCTGCAGAAAAACGCATGGTTGATGCTACTGAGGTGCCACGCGTACAAGAAACTAGAGATGCGAAAAAGGCACTGACGTCGCTCAAACGTACACTCCTCGCACGCCTCGACCCACATCATCAGTACCCCTCGACTTCTACGCAGCCCTTGGTACCATACATTGACCGGTCCGCACGGCGTCGTGCCATGCATCCTGGCTCGCAGTTGGACAGCCCAGGTGTGCAAAGTTCGCGCAGCAGTTCCCCAGGGCCTGCTAAATCGTTGTGGGAGTCCTCACCGATGCCGTCGTCCGCCGACCCTGCTGCCCCATTGCCAGAACATAACGTAGGTCGACGGCTTCTTATGAAACAGGGGTGGCTGCCTGGCACCGGGCTCGGGCCAGCGACGGATGACAGGGAGGATGGCGAAGGTGCAGGGTTGATTGAACCGCTGGAGGTGCATGCAACTCCACACAGGGCAGGGATTGGGATGCACACAAAGGATAGTGTTGCCCCGATATTGTCTTTCCAGGACTGGAAGGCGAGCGGGAGGGAGAGGTGGTGGGAGAGGATACGGTCGGACGGGAAGTAGGGCAGTAGTACATATTATTATTATCTCGCGACGCGACGTGTCTGTTTTGCTGTATTTTATCGGTCACGTGTGTGGTTCGCGTTCTACGCGACAAATGCCAGAGCCAAGTTCCAGCCCGTCCTTGTCTTCGTCCTTGACCGCGGCTGACCTTCTTCCTTTCTTCTTCCACAACGTCTTTCTCTCGTACGCGACCTTCTCTTCAAAGCCACGGTTGGTTATTTTTTTCTCTCTTTTTCGTCCCAGTCTCCTCCGTGTATCCCTGCCTTACCACAAATCGGTTCGACAAAGTTGCATACGGCCTCCTCTCCGTCTGTACCACCTCTCTAACGACTTGGCTCAGTTAGCATGGCCAACGGAGTCCGCGTGAGTTGACCCTCGTCATACCACCTCCGTTCCTTCACTCATCCATCCCCTTAAGCTACAGACTCGAGCCCGCGTTGGCGCTCAGCGCAAGGTAAACGGTGACGAGAATGCTACCAGCAAACACGCTCGTCAGACATCCGGCGTCACCGGCGGTGGCGCTTCACGTGCGGCAGCCCTCCTGAACGGGCTCAAGGGCGGTCCACAACGTCCTGCTCTCGGTGAGGTTACCACGGCCGCTGTCAACCGCAAGGTCAGTAGAGGCCGGTTCATCTTACCCAAGTCACCAAGTCGTCGTGAGATCCCCCTGACATTGTCATCTCTCAGGATGCCATCAAGGCTATTGCAAAAGAGACTCTCAAGGACAATATAGAACAGGGCTTGAAGCGCTCTCGTTCGTCGTCCCTGGCAGCTGCCACCGGTCCACAACGCGTCCCGGCGGGTCCTGGCCGAACAGAGGCTACCGCGAATACCTCCCGTACATCTATCGCGCGTGCACAGAAACCATCCGTCTTTAGGCGAATGTCGCGGCAGGAAACCGCTGTACCAGTAATCGTCCCCGCCGAGGTTATCGAAGAGAGAGAGATCGAAATGGACGTCGAAGGTGTCGAAGATTTAGAGCAAGACCCTGAACCCATTGACATGCTCGAGGAAAAGGACGAAGAGAGTATGACGGGAGTTCAAGAAACTGGAGTCGACGGTGAAAGTATCCCAGAGCCCGAGTCCACTGAATCCAAGTCTCCACCCGTGTGGCCCGACGTCGACACCGAAAAGGCTCTCAAACACTACAGAGAAGTAACGGAGATCCAGCGAACATACCAAGATGAAGTCGACATTTTTGACACCACAATGGTGTCCGAGTACTCGGATGAAATTTTCAAATACATGTCGGAGCTCGAGGTAGGTATTTCCGTGATTCACGGAGAGTGCAATCGTTGACCAGTTTCCTGACAGGAGGATGTGATGCCAAACCCCGACTATATGGATGGGCAGAGCGAGATTACTTGGACTATGCGACAAACCCTTGTTGACTGGCTCCTCCAAGTCCACTTGCGGTGGCATATGCTCCCCGAGACGCTCTGGATCGCCATCAATATCATTGATCGTTTCCTTACTAGGAGAGTCGTGTCACTTGTTAAGCTCCAGCTCGTCGGCGTTACTGCGATGTTCGTCGCTGCCAAGTACGAAGAGATTTTGGCGCCATCGGTCGACGAGTTTGTCTTCATGACGGAGAACGGGTACACCAAGGAAGAAATCCTCAAAGGCGAGCGCATTGTCCTGCAAACTCTAGATTTCAAGATTTCGCAATACTGTTCTCCGTACAGCTGGATGCGCAAGATCAGCAAGGCTGACGACTACGACATTCAGACGAGGACATTAGGCAAGTTCTTGGCCGAGGTTACCCTGTTAGACCACCGCTTTTTGAGGTGCAAGCCGGGTCTCGTCGCGGGGGTTGCGATGTACAGCGCAAGGAAGATGCTTGGTGGTGACTGGGTGAGGACTGGATGTGGATCTTTTTCCGCGGCCCGTGATAACTGATCATGTGACTCGTCTCCACTTCCCGGTCAGAACGACGCGTTCGTCTACCACTCTGGGTTCGTTGCAGATCATCTGGAAACTGGTCACCAGTGGATCTGCGAGAAGCTCCTTGAAGACAACTTTGTACAGCAGTACGCCTGTCAGAAGTACGCGCACAAGAAATTCCTCAAGGCGTCACTCTTTGCCATCGAGTGGGCCAAGAACAACTCAAGCCGAGGCGAGGAGGTTGACATGATGCTCAAGAAGTAATTGCAGCTCCGGCCGGCGCTGTTCGATCTCTCGCACGACATCTCCAGTTTCGTCACCTCATACTGTGCTTGACATCCTGTTTCCAATCTCGCATCAATCCACAATCTCAATGTCTGATTACACACTCTAGTCTCATGTCTTATCTGCCTATGTGTTGCTCTTGCCTTGCTATCTCCCATGCATTCTCACTGCATCTTCTCCCACCATCTGTTTGCCGCTGCGCACTATTGCGAAACACATCGTATTCATCTAGTCACGTATACATGCTTGTTTTGCCTATGCCTCGCCATCCCGCACGCATCCTCGGCATTCTCCCAGACACATCTGTATGACATGCACCTTCCTCTCTTCCTCTCCGTCTACCCTTGGTCGCTTTGCTTCCTTCTGTTCACTGTCTATCATTTTTATTTTCCTATCTACTCATTCACAATATTCATTCACGGCCGACATTTGCCGGCTTCTTATTCCTGTTGGGGTTTTGTTTTGCATATTCCGCATCACTTGATCGACTCGAGCGCTTTCTACTTGTTTCCTGTACGCTCCCGTCTCGAATAGCTCTCGTTGGGCCGTTTTCCGCGTCACTGTGTAGCACGTAGTAGCCGCCGGGTGCCTACTCGTCTCGTCCAAATCATCAATAATAATTATTTTTCCCCCATAGACGTGTTGGCGGACGTCCAACGGGAGAGGATGCGAGTTGCGTTCAATAGACATGGACATGACATGGACATGAACGTCTGTCATCTCCGTGCATGCAATGTGCGACCGTATACGTGGTAGGAGTCTTTCCACAATCACAAAAGAAAGCAGACCTGGGGTCGTTCGGCGGCCCCTTTGACCCACCCACCGGGGAGATTTCCATGCCTGCAGCCGGATCCCCAGCGAACACTTGCACAAAGCTAGAATTGCAACGCAGGCATGCACGCTCGCATTCGTGTAACAGAACTGGTTCCTGGATGTAAACGCCAGATCATCCTTCCACCACTTCACTATTTGGACGTCATGTCGGTCGTGACGCTTTTCGCAGATCCATGCCCAGGCCGACACACCGTTCCTGTGCTCGTTGAGGCTACAGTCTAGGCTTGACACGGGGCTCCGCCGTAGTATTGTCCAAGTTCTCCATGAGCGACACCATGCCTTCTGCCGGCGTCGTTGGATACGTCGCCCGCTTATCATCTGCGTTTCCCAAATCGATCAGCGACACAATCCAAAAGGCGTACCAAGGCAGGGACACGTACCAAAATTGGTAAACACGTCCCATTTCGCGAGAACGTTCTCGGGCGTCAAGGTTATGTTCGTCGGGAAACCATGTCCACCCGTTCGTTGCCACCGTGTCTCGGCTGCCCATCCGCCGGATATTTCAAACAGCCTCCCTGTCGTCTCTGCGTTGTCTTTGCTAGTGAGATAACCCACAATGGGGGCAATATAGTCAGGCTGGGTGGGTGTTAGTGATCGAACTCTGCGGAAATATCCTGGGGTTTACCTTGTAGGCATCAACCATCTCTTTCGGCCTGAAGACCGTGTCAGCGAGCGTTGTGGTGGAGGGATAAACATCGACCGACCATATTGTCATCGTCATTGCAGTACCGGCACTGGGGGCAATAACGTTACAAATAATGTCGTACTTCCTGCCTTCGAACGCGAGGGTCTTTGTGAGTCCCATGATGGCGGCTTTGGCTGCACAGTACTGCCCAAAAAGCACATGGGACGGCGGTCAAGTCAGCGGCAATGATGTAACTCACGTTGGTCTGCCCAAAGTTTCCGTCTAAAAAAATGTGATTTCAGGACACAAAACAACGATACGTGCACATGCGGACTCACAAATACCGACTTGCGAACACGTCGTCACAATCCGTCCATACTTTTGCTTCTGGAATATCGGCCAAACAGCCTTGGCACACTGGTGTTGGTGTCAGCAAACCATCGATATGCAGGATACGTCGAGATAATTAACCTTGAAGGTACCTCTGAGATGGACAGCCATCACGAGATCCCACTCTTGCTCTGACATGGCAGCAAACGAACGGTCTCGCAGCACACCCGCATTCGCCACGAGCACGTGCACGCCACCAAAGGTGTCCAAGGCAGCCTTGACGATGCGATCACCGTCTTCCGCAGAGCAAATGACAGGTGCCGCCTTGCCACCAGCTACGAGTGATCCGTCAGGATTTAGAATCTCAAAGCCTCAGGCACGCGAGGTTTACTCGCCTTGCTGGACCTCTTTGCAAACGGCATTGGCTCCCTTTTCACTGACGTCGTTTACGACGACGTTGGCACCGAGTCGGCCATACATGAGGGCGTAAGCACGACCAAGACCTGCACCAGCTCCAGTAATGATGACAGTTTGGCCATCGAATTGAATGGCTGGCGTCGACTGAAGATTTGGTGGCAGAGTAGAAGCCACATCAAGCTGTTAAAATAGTGAATATTAATTCTCTCGTGTAAGAACGGATGACACACCGTGCTATCAACGTCCGCGGGGGATTCTGGACTGTAATGCCATCAGAATGAAAGGATGTAATCCACACCGCTTGCACTCACTATCTTGGAATCGAAAAGTCGGTCACTTCTGACCATTTGAGTTTAACCTGGATGCCAGTAAGGCGATACCAAACTAGAAATGGAAACGTGCCTCACAGCAGAAGGTGTGAACGTTTCGTCCGTCCTCCAGATCGTTCCCTTGGCTCTCTCCCACCGATTCTCTGCGACAAAGCCTGCTCCGACTTCAAACACGCGTCCCGATGCGTTTGGACCATCAGGGTGACACACGGCAGCGACAAACGGTGCCACGAAATCGGGCTGGCAAAACAAGAGTCCGCGTTCAGAAACGGATGGGCAGGATTCACAAGCTCAAGGCACCTTTATCTTCGCGAGAATTTCAGGGGACATGATGGTTTCTGTCATCTTTGACGCGGCTACCTGGCAGATCGGACAAGGTCAATACACTCTCACAGACGAAGCACCAAACGACACTCACAGGTGCAACTACAATTGCATTTATATTGTACTTGGCCCCCTCCCTCGCAAGTGCTTTCGTAAATCCGATTAAACCCATCTTTGCTGCACTGTAGTTTGCC
Source organism: Pulveroboletus aff. viridisquamosus (assembly GCA_038088935.1). NCBI lineage: Eukaryota > Fungi > Basidiomycota > Agaricomycetes > Boletales > Boletaceae > Pulveroboletus > Pulveroboletus aff. viridisquamosus. Next base: position 19,197 of record JBBPJW010000239.1, read on the forward strand.
TGGCCAAAGTTGCCTGTCGTGATCACACACATACACAGATTTGAGTGTCCACACTGAGTGCCCATTAAACCGCACATGAAGAACACACCATAAATGCCTGCGGCGCTCGAGATATTGATGACCCGCCCAAACTTTTGGTTGCGGAAGTGCGGCCAGGCAGCCTTGGTGCAGGCATAAGCGCCCTTGAGGTGTACCGCTACAACCTGGTCAAACTCGGCGTCCGACATGTTCTTGAACCTATTCGCAGTCAATCACGGACGAGAGTTCTCTGAACCCGCAGTCGGAAGCAAGTGCTAGTTACGCACCCCCTGTCTCGTAATATGCCCGCGTTGTTGATGAGAATGGTGACGCCCCCAAAGGCATCGATGGCACTTTGTATAACAGCCGCTCCATCCGTCACCGAGGACGTGTTCGCAATTGCATTCCCGCCCGCTGGGAACGGTGACGTCGATCAGGGCCAGATGCAAATACCGCAGACAACGGATGAACTACCCACCTCGCTTGATCTCGTCGACGACCTTCTGCGCTGCTGCTCCATTGAAGTCATTCACGACGACGTTGGCACCGCGAGCAGCAAACAAGAGCGAATAGCTAGGGATAAAGCCACAGGTTAATCGCGTCGGAAAAACGTCATGGTTCGCGAGACGTACGCTCTTCCGAGCCCTCCGCCTGCGCCAGTCACGACAACTGTGTTGCTCTTAAAAGACAGCGACATGGTATATCTGGAAGAGTGTGAGTGTATGTTTCTGTGTTTCTGTCTGTCTGAAACCGCTGCAGACCAAGTTGCTCGCTGTTGCCAGGAGGGCGACAATCACATGTGCACGCCGGGTCCCGATTTGCCTGATTAATTAGGAGATATTATTCGATCAGCCGTGATTAGGTCATCTGCTAACTGTTTCGCTAGCGAGCAGGTTCCGAAGGTCAAGTCACGTGATCATAAGAACAACCTTGATTACATAAGGTTATCCCCCGTCTCAACCTTCGTCGCCTTGTTGGCCCCGGCAAGAGTGCTTTCCAATGTTCAACGTTTGACGACAGCTCTGAGAATCAGGCGTCTTAATGAAGACCAGATAACTACCGGTTCGATAACGCACCTGGAGGGTTTCAAGTGGAATCTTCGAACACGGCGTGCACGTCGATTGGACCGAGTGTACGGCAACATCTAATGTGCTACATACGGGGTTCTCGAGGCGATTCACGGACTCATCGTAGTGCGTCGATCCACGTCGGACACTCTCGACCTTGGGACATTCAGGCGATGTGTGACCAGCCAACATGCATGCATATCTCTTGACGGCGGCCTAAACAGTCAACATTGAACATGAATGGACTGGCCAGATATCAGATCAATAATTTCCGCAACCATCGACCCGCAAACATCCTCCACGGCTAGTGACCTCGCGCCCCTGGACAAGACATTTTCCACTATGTCCAATATGACCGGTGGCGAGGACTCCAAGTTATCTCTTCTCATTATCACAGCGCGTGCGCGGTATAGAGTACGGCATGTGCTGTTTGCCTTGAATGGTAGGTGGGACGACGCATGACCAGTTGACTTGGGCCCTTGCCAATGCCAAGCTCGAAAGGCGTTGATTTCTCGACGAGCCTTGCGACAGAATGTCTACGACCCACGCACCAAGGTCCTGGTCAAAAGGTCGATACTGCAAAGGCGAGGGAGGGTTACTGCTGCGTGATCTCGCCCTTGAGGAGACGCGTCGGACCATCTGTAATGCCAGCATTGACTAACCTGAGCCGGCTCTGCATGTGAGCTGGGCTGATGATCTGATCAGAGGTTGTTTGCATCCGTCGCTAGCATCCAGACGTTGAACCATGCCATCCGAGACGGCGGTCGAGTGAGCGATGCCCCCGTTGCTCGAGAGGCCTTGTCACAGGATGCGCCTGGTCGTATTTCTTGCGCGGACACGCAGTTTTTTATGAGCTGGCTGACCATGTCGTTGAGGAGAGCGTGTCGTCTCGTTCACGGCGTGACTGCTAGACCGACCGATGGAAGCATGTGATTCCCACAGTCGGACGTCCAAGCACCAACTCTGACTGTGTCTGCTTCCACTCCCTAGCAGGCAACCGAAGCCATGTCCAAAGTACCCGCCGTGTTCGTCGATCCCGAAGACTCGCAGTTGGTAGTTGACGCGAAGAACCGGGTTCCAGCAGACCAAGAATACTCGTACACCGAGCGAGACCTCATTCTCTACAACCTCGGTGTCGGCGCCACCGAGCAGGAGCTCCAATGGACGTACGAAGGCCACGAAGACTTTGGTGCTATCCCCACCTTTGGTGTCATCCCACAATTTGTCTCTAGCTCGAGCATAGAACTCGGATGGCTCCCAAATTTCAACCCGGTACGTGGCTCGGAGCAAAAAAAAATTTCCATCCATCCATCCATCCATCCTGGAATTGAACGAGACTGCTCACTGCGCCTTCTTTGCCATTGGGCGGACGATGCTGCGCTTCTATCTCCTTTCTGTTGTAGGCAAAGCTTTTGCACGGAGAACAATACTTGTCCATCAAAGCCCCAATACCGACTGAAGCAACCGTCGTGAATGCGGCGCGGTATGCCATATGCCCAATCCCATTCGTCGGGTCAACTGATCAAACAGAGCACAGGATACTCCAAGTTCTAGACAAGGGCAAGGCCGCTTCCGTAACATTTCTCATTGAGACCAGGGACAAGAACACAGGTCAGGTTCTCTTTGAAAATCAATCTACCGTCTTCATCCGTGGCGCGGGTGGCTTCGGCGGTAAGCACACTGGAGGCGGTACGTTTCGTTTCTATTCTTGGCCAAACTCAGATACCTTTTTTTCTTATCTCTGCGACCCCGGTATGTTTTGCCAGACAGGGGCGCAGCGACGGCTGCCAACGTGCCACCGAAACGCGCGCCGGATGTTGTCATGGAAGAAAAGACAGCACTCACGCAAGCTGCACTATATCGGTTAGTCCCCCCCATCACCGTTTGCAATCCTCATTCCGGGCAATCTCTCACCGAACGTCGTGAAACAGTCTGAGCGGGGATAATAATCCATTACACGTAGGTGTTATCTCCATCTTCTCAGTGGATGCGGATCTGAAGTCCGTGTCCATATACGTGTATCCGCTCCTCGGACCCATTTGGAACGAACGACGTTTTGAATTGATTGGTTCGGTTCCAGATCTTCCCCGAGTTTGCCAAGGCCGGCGGGTTTGAGAAACCGATCCTTCACGGTGCGTCGGTTCCTATCCAACCGATCACTCCCGCATTGATGGGCACGCGACACAAAAAGGACTTTGTTTCATGGGTATTGCCGGCAAGCATGTTCTCAAAGCGTTTGGTGCCTTTCAGAACATCAAAGTCCGGTACGTCGCAGGAAAGGACGAAGAGATCTCGTGGACCTTGGGGGTCCCTAGAAAGCGATCACACGCCCCTTTTCTGTCTTCTTTTTTTTTGCAATGCAGAGGTTTGCTGACTGGAGCCGTTTTCCCCGACCCGTAGGTTTACCGGCGTCGTGTACCCCGGTGAGACGCTCGTCACGGAGATGTGGAAGGAAGGCAACAAGGTCATGTTCAGTGCGTCGCGCTTTTTTCAACCGGGGTGGTGTCGGGCGCGCTATACTCATGAGCTTCGCGTGCCTTTTTTATTTTATTTTCATAGCTACGAAAGTCAAGGAGCGAAGGGAAACCGTCTTGACGAATGCTGCGGTGACGCTCGCAGATGGGAACAAGGCGAAGCTATAAGAGGGCGCTGCGTCCCTGTGCGAGTCGTTTCGGGTCCATCATGACCTTCGTTTTTGTCTGGTATCTTTTTACATATCATACGCGGAGAGTGTGTCTGGGACGACGCAGCAGTTGCCTTGATAGACCCATGGTCCAACATCACGCACGGTCTCTTGAGAGCAAGTCGTTTGAGTGTGTCATGGCGACACGAAATGAATACACGATACGTCGGGCGTTCAAAGGAAAAAAAAAAAACGGTGTCGTCTATTATCATCCGGAGAATGTACGCATGAACGAGAGCATGAGTAAACGAGTTCATAAAGTAATGGCCGCAGCGACGCGCTGCCACGGGCGTGTGGGCATATTTTATTCAACACGTCAACACAGGGTCGGCACCTAATGTTTGAAACGTGACACGTCGTCAGAACACCCGTCCAACACTACCGGTCGCGTAAACCGGAAGAAAAAAAAGGGGGGACGTACCAGGGTAATACCAGAACGTGACACAGAGGATGAGGTAGAGGCCTGGTCATGCCATCGTCAATAGGTATATACACCACGGAAACGGCCCGATCGGACGGGCTGCGTCGACAAATGACCGACGACGGAGAAAAACGTACACATGAGGATCATCCCTTCGAGCCAGTTTGACCTGCCGTCTTGGAGAACGTAGTTGACGGTGAGTACTATGTGGAACGACCGTTCAGCGCGTTTAGTCACGGTGAGCAATTGTGTGTAGGCTGGCGTACCCGAAAGGAACATGACGATCGATTGCAAAGGGTCGAACAAAAGTGTGAGCGGTTTGCCAAGTATCCATCCCAACGTGACGATAAGCCTGTGTCGGTGAGAAAGGTGAGCGTCCATGGCACAGCCGTCGGTGGTCCGGGAAGTGACGTACGGAATGACAAAGAGCGCGATTTGCTGGCAAACGAGGTCACTGACTCCATTCTGGAAATAGGCGGACAGTGAAGGGATACTTACGATACTGGAGCCAACCGCAACGCCCAGACTTAGTGTCAACTTGTCCTTGACAGACACCGTCACCGCCGTGACGTGCTCGGCGGCATTTCCAACAATGGGGAGGAGAATAACCCCAATGAACTCCTTACTGATACTTCCGCTCGCCGTCAATCCATTGATGGAGTCTACCAGGAACTCGGCCGTAACAGCGACCAGCTAGCAGATCGTCGTCGAAGTTCGCCTTTGTTACGTATTAATAGCACATATAGCCAACGGACTTACGACGGTGACGACAACCAAAAGTCCGACAGACACAGGGACGCTTGTCTGTGGTTCCTCGGCTTCTTCCTCCTCGGGCAGCATCGGTGCAACATGACTTGATCCGAGATCGGAGATTGGCTGGGTTGTCCTGTCCCCCAACCCTGAAGGCCGAGGAGAGTACCCAGGTGAGCTGACCAGTGCCCCTTCGGCGTATGTAGGCTTTGCAGGTTCTTTCCCACGACGGAATCTCTTGAACTTGAACGGGTTATCACTATATCTCTTCGATTGTTGAATATCGACGTTATCGTCCTGGTAGAGACCTTTGTGCGAAGAGAGTTGGAAGAAGAGGTAGGATGCATAGACTGAAAACCAGGGAATTTACGCTAGGAACATAACTCGCAAATAAACCCGTACTGAAGAGCAGAATGATGGCTACCTGCAAAAAGTTCAGGAATGGTCATGTCGCCCTCATCAGTCAACGCACCCCATGACTCATTTTAAGAATCGATTGATCAACGGCGTCTTGATTGAAATTAGAAGACCCTTGAAGAGACATCATGAAGGCACCGGGGAGAAGGACAGCGATAACACTGAGGGTCAAAAGAGTGGAGTTCATCTGTGCCGCGACTTTTGGATCCGGGTTATAAACAGTGCGAACAAACGCGACAGAAAAATACATACTGGTCCCAAAGCCCTGTTCCGAGAATCGCAGACCACCGGCAAAGAAGCACATGCCAAGTACGAGTACTATAACACGGCAAGGTGAATAGACGCACATGTAGTGGTACAGCTAAATACGTACACAAGTTACTCAGGACAGAGCCGACCACTAGCAGAAATGAGTCTGAAAATGTGTGCACTAGCGGAGAGAACGATATGCTCACGAGACGACTGTACAATGTCTATTTCGCACTTTACCAAAGCAATGATCTGATAGAGGGCATGATGAGAATGGGAGAAGTGGGTACACATGGCGGAATCCAACATACCGAAACGATCAACTCGACGCTGTGGCGGAAACGGGTCAGGAGATAAGCAGACGGAGAGATGCGACGAGGATCCACTCACGTATTTCCCTAACAAAACTGTCAAAATGACCAGTGAAGAGATACCGGTCACACTCACGAGCGTGGCATTCATGAGACCGGCCAGGGTTTGCCCGACTCGCATCGACAATTCATCCGTGGCAAATGCGAGCAGCTGATAATCCATAAGTACCATGTTGCGATGTCCGAATCAACGACCCACCTTGGCAAGGGGTATGATGGCAAGAAATGAGACTGTCGACGTGGGTTGACAGGCCAGTTTAAACCGAAAGATAACCACGCACAGACGAAGATGAGCGTATCCTCTTTGGGCAGTGCAAAATGCAGTGCCCACTGACCAAGCAGACGTTAGTGGAATAGGGTGGAGAAATCGTAGCGCATACAGATACGGGAATGCATAAGAGAAGAATGTTGAGATCTGGCAAGAAATGCATGAGGAAGAGGCCCTGGTTTCATCGGTGGACGACTGACAAGACGCTAGGACAATGGCGCGTATGCTTTTCCAGGCTGATGGAGCAGTCCCCACTGGCCTTTGAGGCTGTAAGAGGCTGGTACGCTGTCGAAGAGAAGTTCCCCTTCTGACCAGACCGTCCGTGGTATTTTGTCTCCCCACTGCCGGAGATGAGTCTGTCGGTTTTCGAGGGAGCATTGCCTGTATGGAATTAAAGAGCGACTCTGTCGTCTCTGGTGCTGTTGTCGATGACAGTCGGGTGTCCATATGTTTCACGGAGAGTTAATTAGGCCTACTAGGGGTAACTGATCAACTATGCTTTTCTGCTTAGAGAACACATGGCAGTGCCGTTGTGGAATTCCAGGAGACAGGTACCTTGGAACTACTTGGTAGTAGAGGAGAACGGAGGTAGGAGGTCGCGGAAAAAGTACGAACATGCACGCCGTTTTATTTAGACAGATGCGAAGTGATCGCTTGCCGGACATTGTTCCATCAGAAAAGTCGACCCCTCCGGTGCCTACGCTTGCTCTCCCCTTCAGACCCCATTGCGACATGAGCACCATGTCCGCAGTTGCACCGTCCACTGAGCATAGCACACGAGCTGAGAGGTGCTGGCTATCCAGCGGGTAGGAATAAATAAATAAATAAATAAGATAATCTCCCGCATCACACCGTTCCGCTCGAATGTTCCACCGTATCCACACAGCCTCGCACTTCTGTTTCGAAAAGGTCACGGACATACTGCCTCGTGGTGTCGCGCAACCTTGACCTGTGGTCATACCGCGTCGCAGGTGTCGGCTGGTCATAACTCGCGCTGCTCCCTCCTGTGCCCCGCTGTGGATCACTCGAACCGTATTGCAACTACAGCTCAAAGTAGTCATGGGGGACTCCATTCGTGTCATGTAGGATATAGCACTGCCACGCCGTGCAGCATTCTAGAAAAACAGAGCCGAGCTAAATGGTGAAGCACCGACCCGCATCACGTCGTCCGATATCACTCATCGTTCCGCTCGATCAGCAAATGCTTGATTCATGTCGGCTCTGAAGCACTGCAATGGCACCGGGACGTGGCCGCTTAAAGTGTTGTTTATGGAGCAGTCGTTCCATTCTACCGTTTGTCTTTTGAGTCCATACACTCTCAAGCAAGCCGAATCTACCTATTTAAAAGGTATAAAACCCCAGCTCTAGACATCACCATGGTATCGTTCATCCGCCTGGATCCCACTACAGTTACACACGTTTTTGGTTTCCATATCACCCAGTCCTCAAGGCGGTGTTCAGAGTCCATTCACCCTTGGTACGCAAACGAAACAGCCCCGTATAAACCGTCCTCGCGGCCCAGCATGCCATGTCCATGCAGAACCTAACCGGTGAATGCAACATCAGCGGAGCACATGAGAAACAGTGCATGACGTACCTCCATCTTTCTAGCGTGCCACCCCACTCCGCTGCTGATATTTCCGTTCGCATCCGCTAGCCGCTCCATTTCAACCCGTAAAGGATGGTTAGCCGGTAGTTGCCTCCGCAGTTCCCCATCGACCCAACCACTCGCCGTGTCAACATACCAGCCTCGACCACCCTTGCTCCGGATGGTTCGCCATGTCCCAGCACCGAGACCGAGACCGACGAGGACTGGTATGGACAACTCGATGACGCGGAGGCGAGTGGGTGCTTGTCGGACAATAGGTTCTCGACTGAGTATGGATGTGTAGGGCGGTGTACACAGCGGCCCGATCACCTGCGAATGCAAGGCGAGGGAGGTTTGGCGTGCGCATCCTCGTGGCCCGCCTATGCTGCCGCCAGCTTGGCCCCAGTCGAGCTCCGGTGAAGTGGACACGAGTGTCAGTACCTCGACGTTGACAGCCTTGGTTTTGATGAACGCAGCGATGGCTTCCAGTCCAAGGTCTGGAATACAAGAGAGACCCAAGGAACGCAACTTGGGTTGTGGCCTGCAGACATCCCGCAGCAGCTCATCGGTAATTGGCGCGCTGGAGAGATCGAGATATGTGAGTTCGCCATTAATGAAGCAGGGTGCGTAAGTAAAGATTTCGCAGAGGTCCTCGGTTGACAACGGCGACGGGAAAGTTCGGTCACCATATAGCGTGAGTTCTTGTATCTGAACGGCAGCGGGTGCTCGAATGAGGAAATTCCTGATGGACTCTCCGGTCAGGCGGATACACCTAGCCAACGCAAGTGAACGGAGCCTGACAGACGAGTCCCCAAGCGTGCCAAGCAATTCAGGAGTGACACGCGTTGCGGAAAGGTCGAGATGGGTAAGGGAAGGAAAGGCGAGAACAAAGGGGGTGAGGATATCTGGCTGAACCGATTTTATACCACGTAGACAGAGACGTCGAAGACCAGGGAACGTCAATGGTTCCTCTCGGGCAAAGCGGACGGCCAGTGATGCACGCCTCGCGTCGGTTCGCTCTTCGTCCTCGCTCCCGCTCGAGTCACTGTCGCGGAGAAGCAGGTGAGTGTTGACAAAGCCGGTCAGTGCGCCGACGAAAACCGCACTGATGCAGCCTGTGAGATCAATCGCCTCGATGGCCTTGCAGTCATGCCTCCTCTCGCGCTCCTCCTCGTCGGGATCATAGTCTGTGGCGGCAAGGCCACGACCACGTGATGGACGGCGCCGGCCACGTGAAGGGGACCCACGGAGAAAGAGCTCGTTTAGGACGGGCAGTGTGAGGGCGCCATCCATATATTCGGTGGCGCCGAATGCCGTGAGGTTTGGCATTTCCTGTAGGGGCTATTCATCCCCACGGGGGGTCAAACAAATGACGTTGACGTACCTTGAGAAGCGCCTCCACACGGGCTCCGGTCACGAATCGCCTTGTCAAGCCCTCCTCCAAGGAACGGCGCATGCCGATGGTCCGGAAGTGGTTAAAGTCAATGTGCTGTACAAACCTTCCGGGCCGTGGGTCATGCAGTGTCGGAACTAGGGCACGGAGATATTTTAGTGAGCGTGTCATTGCCCGGGGGGACGGACGGTTACCGTATACACCGGGTTCGTTCTTGCCCACGACGTTCTGGACAGCATCGCTGATGGAGCGCATGATCTTCCATCGAGCAGGACTCTGACTCTTTGCCCTGAGACGCCGCGGACTCGGGTCACGGGACGCGGGGGGAGAGAGCAGTTCGGGAGGAATGGATCCGTCTGGACCGCTGAGGGTCGCCAGGATGGACTCCTTCCATTTTTTGAGGGCATCCTCGTCCGTGGACGCCCCCGGAATGGAGGTGCTCGCGAGAGCGGCCTGGGTAGCGGCGTGGATGGACTGCTCGACAGCAAGCGCGGCAGCATCCTCTGTGCTTTGGTCCTCGCTGCCAGCTATCTGCTCTACAAGCGCAAGCCAGCTCCTTGGAAGCCGGACCTCGATCCTGCGCCACAACCACGGTTTGGCAGCGTCGCACCACGCATGGCTGACGAGACAGAGGTTGGCCAAGGACCTACGGACGACCTGTTCCGGGGAGTTGCCCGGCGGCATGGACGATGGCAAGGCAGCCGGGGCACCATAATCCCCGAGCGCGGGGGGATCCAACGATGTCGCAGCAGTGGGCAGACCTGAAGCGAAGACATGTGCACAGATGGTGAAGAGGAGTTCGGGTGGGTATTGCAAGACAGCAGACATGTGTGTACAGAGTAGAAGCGATTGATCTTGTCTCCGAGAGGGAAAGCCAGGTGTCGGATCGGGTTGGTGTCTCCCGTCGGTGGGGGTGGGTCCGTGCTTATATACCTCTGCGGTCGGTCGGCACTTGCAGTCCGGACACCACAACCCTAATTTTGATTATCTAATCACAACACTGGACTCCTGCTGTTTGCATTATGGGGTATCAACTTGACTTGATTTACGTCCCAGCCCGTCGTAGTAGTAGGGCGGAACCGTTAGTCATCGCCAGGGCAATGGAACCAGTCCTGCATCTGACCCGAAGCGTGTGTGGTGGTTTGGCGTCTCCTCGTCGGTATATCTGGCCTCCTGCGATCTACTGACCAGGGCATCTCGATCAGTCTCACACTCGGCCATCTGCTTTTGCTCTCTGTGCACGTTTCGTATCTGATGATAAGCAGGCGATCATCTCCTCGCACGCCTTGCCTCTTGCTTCATCTTTGACATCGATTCCGTTGTCGTGATCCAATCCTGAGAGTACGCGACCTGCCGCGGCACGATCACGCACCACTTGCGCCTTATACGTGTCAGTGCTGCGACGGTAAGACGACGACCCCGCTCGCACGCTATTTGCCCGCGTCATGTGCCCGTTGTTGCCACCCCCGCAGACCAATCCCAACAGCACACGCATCCCCGCCGTCCCTGGCACGTTCGCACGACGCGCATCTTGAGTGTCTCACTTCCGCGGCAATAGCACGCAACTCCAAGTGTTGATGGTGGTGTATGACATCCTCAGATGGAGATCGCAGACGGGGATAACCCTGAGGGACTTGTGCTACATAAACCTCATAAACTTGACTGCGAAACCCACTTCCCGGCCGTGTGAATGGCCTGGGTGATGACGAGCGAAGGAACGCCAGCCAAGACCACAAGGTACCCCGACCCCCTATATGGAATCAATGCACTACGGGGGAGGGGGAGGCTGATCGCTCTCCCTGTGGATACGAACGTGCGCGATTATCGTAAGCGTAACAGTCGGGTTTCAACACCAACACGGAGAATGAGGTAACGACAAGGTTCATCCGTTGCAGGTGGCTTCCTTGGCTGTGTGGCACACCCGACTGGCAACAGCAACGAGCGGTAATGAACAGTTCCATTTCTCACAGCGCACCACCGACCACTGACCACTTGCTTCTCGTGATGGCGGCACTGTCCGATGCACTTCGTCGACGTCCAGAGAGTGTGCACCCACGCGAATTTCAATTCTGCGTGTTTCAACAAATATGTACCGCTGTCACCCTGCGCTCCTCTTTCTTGCAGTCAATTTGGCAATCAGCTCTGCGTCCTTGTTGTCCGTATTGACCCGCGACGACACCCCAAAAGTTATATGGAACTATCACGTATGTATCCATGTCCTAGTGCGTTTCAAAACAAGATTCGTCATGCGTGGACATAAAACTCGTATTGCTGCAACATCCAGATGAGGGAAACACCTATCAACACCCAGTCAGGGGGATCGTGGAGGCCGACTTGCATGCACAACTCAACTTGACACTATCATCGGACTGAGCACTGCCATGTTGAATTTGGCAGTACGGAAGATAAACAGCTCCGAGGTAAAGTGCCCAAAGGCAGCAAGGTACGTGAACAGCGCAATGTCATATACGCTGCGGCACTTAGTCAGGTAACGACCGCATACCAATGGATACGCACACTTTGTTGTGGATGTTATAGGCAGCATACCCCCGCACGATGGCAGCCAGCAACGTCCACGCGGCAAACGTGCGTGCCTGCAGTCCAGTAACTGTAGGAAGACTATAGTGAGCGGAAGGATGGCCCTGATAGAGAGTCTTACCAGAGGTACCAGCGTACAGCCTACGCGTAAGGTCGAGTGTGGCAAAGTTCTGGAGCGAGTTGAAAATGGCCATGGAAGCGACAAAGAGCTGCCACTTGGGCAAGAGCCCCTCGGTTTGTGGTAGAGCTGATCAAAGTGTCAGAAAAAGACACAATACACGAAATGGACGAGCTACCGTCGAGGAAGGGCTGGAGAGAAGCCATCAGCGTTGGGATCAAGGAACGTCGAGCGCAGATCGCGACGCCAGTTCGGCTCCAGTGCGTAAATTGGATTATATAATATTCCCTAAACTGGGGGTTGTCAGACAGCGAGTTTTGCTTTGTACGGTCGCCTACAAGTGCTGCCCTTCTAGCTGGGGGGACAACCGGGTCTTCCATGCCAGATACCTCTCCTTTATCATTTCCTGGTCCGTCCCGCTCAAACTCGTTGGCCAGCACCGCCAGCACCGCCAGCAGCAGCGGCGTCAGCCTCTCTCGTCGTTCCCGTATCACTCGTAAACGAACTCGAACGCTTACTGCAGGTTCACACCACGATGACAAGACCCCCCAGGTCGTGGACCAGGTGTTGGACATATCTGCGGCTAACAACGTCAGCCCTGCCTCTGGCTCGGTTGCTGGTCCCGAAACTCCAAAAACCCCATTAGCAACGCATCCCCGACCCGGGGCGGATTCCGCTTTGGCCACTGATATACGCAGTGAGCTGGAAGCAGATAGGAGTCGTACCACCCTCGGGACATTTGGGCCTCTAGTGGACAGTCGCGAAGCATCTCCAAAGGGCTCCGTGCACGTTGTTCCTCCACATGGCCAAGCGCTGTCGTCCGGGACAGTTGCTTCTCCTCCCACGGTACGTTCGCCTTGCCTTTGCAAATATTGACCCACTTAGGTCCGTTCTTGCGCGCAGACAAAGGGCAAAAGCAGACCCCTGCCCCGTCTCACCTCACCTCCGTCGTCGTTCAAACCCACGACTACAGACGCCGATCGGGTTCGAAGTAGTGTGCGCGACTCCTTAATCACACAACAGTCCTCAACCTCCTCTTCTGTGTATCCCATGTCCACCTCCTTGGGCACTGAGTCTCCCCCGTCCCCTCTATCTCCTGTCCTTCCAGATCGAGGCATTCCTGCGCCAGCGTTCGAGTTCGACGCTCCGAAAGTACAAAGGTTCGACACAGATGACGTATCTTATCGACTACAGCTTCTCGTCAAGAACAGTTATTTTCTCCCACCGGCACACTCCAAACCTTCTCCCGCTGACTTTCCACCTTCGCTCAATAACTCCAAGAAGGTGCCCTCTCCAACGTTTTTGGACTTGTTTCGTGTTGGCAAGCCCAAGTCGAAACCGGCCAGCCCTGATGCCGCGAATGGTACCAGCCCTATATTTCGAGTGACCTCGGACTCCACATCAGCCTCTGGTCAAGTTCCACGCGACAACGATAGGCGCCCGCCGCAAGCGTTCCGTCCCCCACCAGGAAGTCAGCATATGGCGAGGGTAGTTGTGGTTCGGGAGAAGATGCAGGACTTGGCAGCTGCTGCGAGACAAGCAGAAATGGACCTTGGGAGGCACGACTGTTTGTTGGACCGGGACCGCGTCTCACGGAAAGCTAAATTTGCCACATTTGATGGCATCGTCGATCCCACGGATTCGGTTGATGTACCACCTCCTTCAGCCAATTATCCTCTTGCGCTGCAGGCTTCAGCGCTCTACGGGCTTGGCATCGAAGACTCAGTCGGTGCAGCGATTTTGGCGGAACGGTTGCCACCCCCGGGTAGTCCTGGACATTCGTCTCTGGATCCTCGAGAAGGCGCCTGGAGAAAGGCACTGCTTCGGGAAGCTGTTGGACATTCTCTTAACGGCTCGACGGCTACATTTTCTGCTTCGTGTTCTTCAACGCCAAGCAAGACCCCCTTTCGTGCGCAATCAGCACAGTCTCTTCGCCCCGAAACCGTGGTGGCGCAACAGAAGAGGCTACTGGACCAAAAAATTCTGAGTCACCCTATTATCGACCCTTCAGAGGACTTTGCGTCGCCTACCCTGACACTCAATTCGGCGTTGAATTCATCAGCCTTGGTTGGTGTAGTGGCGAACCCAGATCGCCGGCGGCTGTCCAATCTCGCCCTATTAAGAGCGGAGACCCCTGTGCCGCATACACCTCTTTCCCCACCACCCCGTCGACCGTTTTGCAGCCCTCAGTTTTCTCAGTCGCAGACTAACGTTTCGCCGGCCCTCAATCGTCCCAAATGTCAAGCGCCGAAGAAGGCGTTGCGTAAGTCTATGTCGTCTCCCATGTTGTCCGAAAAGCATGGGTCCAAGACGAATGGTACCGTCACACCAACGAAAAGCCCTCCAATGCCTACCTTGAGCATATCGCCATCATCTTTTGATAACCGCATGAGCGGAATGACCTCGATATCTCGCTACACGAACAGCGAGCATGACGACCAAGTCGTCGATGACCATCCGTGTAGGCTATCGCTTGCAATGTCCGTGCCCAGCACGGATGGTCGAGGATCCATCTCCGAATATTCCCAGCCCTCACCTACTGCATCTGCATTTCGCGATAGATGGTCAGATGGCTATTACTCTGCCAACTCGGGAGGTCCCGAGGAAGCTGCAAACATTCCTTTCAATCCACCTATCCTCCATCAAAGTCCACGTCCATCTACCATGTCACCTCCACCTAGACCATCTTCATCCGTAGCGGGTATCGCCCTATCACCACCACCCCGTATGGGTCATCACTTCCAGCCTGCGTGCCCCCAGGTGCTTGCAATATCACCTGCCCGGACATCCTCCTTAGGCACCGTCCACTCACTTGCATCCAACTCAACTTTGTCACAATCAATCCGTGCACCTCCACCATTCTTCTTTAATGTCTCGTCCCAGAGCTTCCACTCTGCGCTTGACTCTGCGCCGCCTCCTTCCTCTACCACCGACTTCTTTGATCATATCCAAGCACACGGGATGGATGGCCTAGACGACTCTGACGACAGCACGAGTGAAACGGATCAGGAAATCACTGCTGTTTATGTTTCATCACCTGGCAGACCCAAGCTGATGCGGTTAGGCAACCTCTCAACGCCAAATGTCTATCCTGGGGCCAAGGAACCTTATTATCCGTCTGTGATTCCCAAGGAACGGCGGCGGCCCGTGGGTCACACCGCTCCCAAGACACGCTACTTTACCAATGTCAAAGGGGCTCCTGACTCACTGACACACCTCTCGCTCGCTCAGCACTCTCGGGAACGTCTTCCCAAGGTGGAGCTACCGCCAGATCCCCTCCCTGCGACAGCTGGGCCAGAGAGCGTTCGGGAGTGGCAAAAGGACCAAGAGGCATTCCAAGAGTCTTCCAGGAGATTAGATGGTTTGCTCATCCGGCATATGCAGGCAGAAAAGGACACGTTAAAAAGAATTGCTGAAACTGCAAAAGTAACAAAAGCATGATGTTTTTTTTCCTTCTCTTATTTCATTACTTTATCCTACGAGATTTGTTCTTTCATTTCACTTGACCATCTCGAAATTGCATACGTTACCCAGTCGACATACCCGTTCTATGATTGATTTCTTGTTTTCCTCCCTGTAATTGGCATGCACATGCTTGGTATTCAGTTGAATTTCGGTTCGCTGACTCGAGCTGAAAGAGCTGCTGTGGGGTTTGCTGTGCGACACGTGAAGCTTCACTGCCGTGTTCCGACTCCGCTCCCCAGCCCTTTGCGATGATTGGCAGCCATCGTCCTGTGGTACTCTTCTACTCTTCTTCACATCTTCCAAGCGACGCATAACGACAGAGACGATGGACAAGACCCAAGACGTACACAGACAACCCTATTCCTGGCATCAGGTCAGTACCACCTCTACCATCACCACCACCGTCGGTGGTGGCGTCACCCCCCTCGTTGGCTGACGCATACTCTAGTCTCATGATCAGGTGAAGCCTCTGGAAAACCCCTATGGTCTTCACTCTTCCTTACTGTACGTCATGGTCTACAGGCGACGGTGTTGTTGCTCGTTCCGTGTGGGACATCCGAAGAGGACGTGGTGGTGCGTACTCACCCTATTTTTGTCGTTCGCATTCTGCTTCATGGCCCGGCCCCTCTGACACAGGTGGTGATAGAGCGAGACCATCTTTTGGCTGGTGTGAGGGGACAACAGCCAGTGGTCAAGGTAAGCAGTTTTATCATCACCCTTCGTCCCCACACCTGCCCATTTCGGCGGAGTGGGCGGTTCCAACGAAGTCGCTTCCACGCGTGGGTTCTGACACTCGAACTCATAGGGCCGACTTTATGGAAATGTGGACGTTGCTAACTCGGCGTGGCAACTTGAGCCTCGAAGCCCACGACCCTCTGGGCGGGAGCGCACGACGTCGACGATGTCCACCACATCGACACAGTCGTCGTACGCGTTCGTGTCCGACCCGGAGATATCCAGCAGCTTTGCGGCGTCGCTTGAGAGCGCGCAGACGTCGGACGCGGAGGAGGTAGTGACGGTTTCGCCTGGGCTGGCGTCGCCAACGTTGTCTGGCGACGAACGGTCTGGATCCGGATATCAACATCGGTCGAGGACTGGTGCGTCTGGTGCGGTGTCCCCTGCGACCCAGCCACATGCGCTGTCGTCTTTTTCGTCGTTGGAGTCGCTGCCGTCGCCGTCGGGGAGGCTATTGACGCTGCATTTGGAAAAGGAGCAGTCGGTCATATGGCCGTCGCTCATTGTGGGGCCGGTACCGCAGGGATTGTCCCCGTGTGCCCCGGTTCCCGCCATCTTGGATACAGATGCAGAGGGGAAGTACAACATGGATCCGACGAGCCTTGTATTATTCGCCATCGAGCTCTTCGACATACGAAAGGACAGAGAAGAGGCGTTTGAATGTTTTGTGTAGGTGGCGCTCTCGTGCGTTCCGTTCAAGTGCTTAGAACGTTTGACTCTGGGTATGTTCAGACGCGCTTGGCATCAAGCACATTTACCCTCTGCTACGATGAAACTGGTCACGCATTACTTGCCACTGCAGATGCCATTCAACGTGATTGATGTCGACGAGGAAAAGCAGCGTGGTACGATGTCCTACTATATACAATGCATTGGTGGCCCTCGGGGGCTAGCACAGCTCTTCCTCGAGGCGGGTCTCCTTCATCTAGAGGGTGCCGCGTCGGTTCTCCTCTCTGCTTCTTACTCGACACTTTCTTCCATTCGTGTACCCCCCCATCCTCAACCCGGTGAAGGTGGTGCGGAAGCATGGAGGAAAGACAGAGAGATCGCAAGTCGGTACTTTGATCGTGCAAGAACCTTGCACCCCGAACTCGATGTGCCGGTCGTACCCGATGACGGCTCTGGACAGGCTGTGTCAGGCAGCATCCACGAGCTCGAAATGCCGTCGATCGAGATTCATCCGTCTGCGCCAGAGAGCGTGTATTCGGGCGAAGAGTCTAAATGTTCAGAGCAGGAGAAAGTGAGGTATCGGCGACGACAGAAGAAGGAGGAGCTGATATTCTTGGACGAGGTCAAGGGGAAGGGGGACATTGAGAGCGCGTGGTACTTGTACGTGCCCAGTCTGGTTGGTGCTGGGACGGCGTTGTTGGTCGTTGGTGTGATTGGCGCGCTGAGTTTTTCGTCGTGGAGGCGGAACCAGGGCTCTTGATGGATGGTGTTGGGTCTGACGATGGGTGGTGACGGGAGGGGGATTTTATCTGTAAGTTGTCTTTTTTTGCGTTGAACACTGTTCGGGATGTTTGTCCATTGCACAAGTTGATTTATGCTTCGTCTGCCTTGTCTTGCTTGCGTGGTCGTGCCATGCCCGCGTAGTCGGCCACAGGGGTACATGACTAGATGGGCAACGAGGCATTGCCACATCTCCGTATCATTGATTGTATCTTGCGACATGCCGACTGCCTGGTCGACCTCGGGTTCACTTCTCTCGGACCGTATCCCTGTACGCCCGCCCCCACCGAGGCAGCAACAGCGGCCAAACAAGGGCAAGGGCAAGGGCAAGGGCAAGGGCAGGGCGACTCCCACCCTCGAATCGCTACCCAAGAGCGAGGCCGTCCGCGTACTTGAAGCACGACTCGAGGGCGCACGACGGTCGGATGGTCGTTCGAAAGATCCCAGAGGGGGATGTTTCTGCCAGGGTAAGTCACCCCGCCCTACCACCCGTCCCTCTACCTCCCGCACCGACTTCGCACACTCACCCCCCATTCCTACCGGACTGACGCGCCTACCGTTTTCCAGCTCGAAAACACGCGCTCTCGAGTTACGTTCCGATATGTCGACGGTGCGGACTGGTTCTGTGCACGCTCAACCCGCCGTACTGCGCGTGTCCGCATTGTGCCTCGGCACTGCTGGACGGGCGGGCGGGGCGAGAGGCGCTGGTGGGGCGCCTGGAGGGAGAGCTGGCGGTGCGGGTTGCGCAGGAGGAGGCGGAGCGGCGGCGGATGATCGAGGAGGCGCGTGCGGCCGAGGGCGCGTTTCCGGCGTTGTCGCGGGAGTCGCAGACGCCGACGCCAGTGCAAACGATGGGCGCGTCGCGTGCCACGCCGCCGCCGCCTGCTACGCGAAAGGTGATATCACTGAATACGGGGACGAAAGGCGTCAGGGTGTCGTCGTATATGTCTCGGTCGGCCTCGCAGGGTCAGGATAGGGAGGACGAGGCGGAGGACGAGGAGGGACGGGTCCCGGGCCCACCGAGGGAGGTGGGGTATGTGACGGAGCCGCCGGACCCGGAGCGGCCGTGGAAGAGTGTGCGAGCTGGAGATGTGAGGTATGTCCCGGTCCCTGCGAGCACGGAGACGAGTGGGACCAGGAGGCAAGGGCAACGAAAGAGGGAGACAGAACAGGGGGCTGCGAGCACCGTCAGGGCGGGTGAATGAGTATTGTTGGTGCGTTTGGGCCGGTGTAACATTGTGCGTCCTGTGAGTTTTGTGCTGCTCGATTCGATTCGTGGGTTAGATTGGATATACGTGCAGTTCAACGGTTGACTCACGCGTCGACCGAGAGCAGCAGTCCGAACAAGGGTATGTACGGAACAAAGCTAGGCTGAATGCATTTCGAAGAGCGTTCGTGTCTCTGTAGCGTGGCCTTGGACAGGGGCCAATACCACCATATTGAATCGCCAACATGTCCCTCCTGAGTCAAGGAACGACCATCTTAGTAACCTCAAGTATCCTGCAGTATTCTGCAGTTTCAACGCTTCACACACCATGCTGGGATTAGGCACTGTAATGCTTTTTTCAGTCACTGTATTTTGTTAGAGATCTTGGATTTATGTGGCCTGACACCTGTGTATCTACATACAACACGAGAACAAAGGATGTGCACCGCCAACGGGTATGCACAACACTTGCAGAAGGCTCTCGTCGCTGCCAGTGCTCCACAGTTAAACAGTCTACCCAACGCCACCAGCGACCTGGGACATTACCCTCAGAAGCTCTCGATGAATCTGATCGATCTGCATCGCATCTAATGTCCTTCTCACACGAGCATAAACACAGAGATGTCTACATGCTATCACTCCCCGGAACACCCACCTCGCCGCTGACCAACTTTTCCTTTGCCTGAGCGAGGGAAGAAAATCAGCTAGCCAATCTTCATCGACCTCCACACCAAAAAAAAAAAGGAAAGTAGTGGAACGTGAAAAAAAAAAAGAACCAGACTCAGCTCACTTGTGTCAACAAATCGCCGTCGATCTCTGGGAGCACCTCCCGCGTGTCACCTCCCCACGGGACGATCTCCCACCTCGTCGGTGGGTTCTCGATACAGAGACAAATATCCGCTGGGATGTGAGCGCCATGCTCGGTGTTGAAGTCCTCGCGCACCTGACGTTCCTCTGTGCAGCAATGTCATGGTGGTGAGTGATGGTGAGTGCCAAAGAAAACAATGCCCGCTCACTAGATGACATGATATCCAACTGGGCCATCATGTCCTTCATAATGCTCTCCACATTTTCTCGGTACTGTCGCCGCCTCATAATCTCGAGTAGAAGTTTGTTGAACGATGATTGGTACTGGACGAATCTATGGTGCAGGTCCTCTACGACTAATAATCGCTGCTGAAGGCCTTCCATGAGATCTCCGCAGTCAGCCTGTAGGAGTAGAATCAAGTCGTGAATTCAGGGGTGGGTGATGAGGAAACCACCAAAGAGGGAAACGCACTTCTACGTCTTGTTGCTTTTGGAACATATCGAACATGATATTTCCAAGTTCATCCAGATCGTCCAGGGTACTACGGCTCGCATCTAGCTGTTCCTGTGTGATAGTCTTTGCGGACACCAGTTTGTCGCTACAGTGCATGATGAGTGATACGTCTACTAGCAGCCAATTCCTCGCTCACTAAGCTTCCTGAATAGAATGGATGTCCTGCTCAAGCTCAGCCATGATCGCAGGGAGTTCGTCCGTGTCTCGATGCATCGCTGACACATTGATTTTGAGACGGTCCTCAAACGACGACCCAGGAACGCGTTGAACGCCTACCTTGCATCTCCTCTTCCGAATGAGATATTCCAGCCTCGCTGTCATGAAGCGCATTTGCCATTTGGTCATAATGTGATGCCAAACTTTCCAGGTGCCTCGCCATCCCGGTCGTCGTCTTCTCTTGAGAAGCCAGTATAGATTCTATTGGAGGTGGTGCGTTCGAGGCGCGTAAGGAGTCGCGCATGGAGGACACCGTGGTTGAGAGCGTTTCCGGATAGTCGTACGTCGTTGACGCAATGTCCTGTATGCAGCATAGATCAGGATTCCTGCCCGAACGAGAGGGCACGCGTCGTCTAGTCCGACACGACGAGTGACCAAGCACGTACATCGAGCCTCGTTCGATCACCTTCTATAGCGTCCAGCACCTGCTCGATCGCGCTTTCGTCCACAAAGTCCCGCAACGTCTTCCATGTCGACCGATCGACGCTATTTGTCGCGACCTCCTTCTCGTAAACGTTCTGCCGGACAGTCGCAGAAGGGCTCTGGGTGGGATCAATGATACCATCCGCCTTGTCAAGCGAGTGTTGACTCCCGAAAAGAGACGAGCCAGTTGAGGTCTGGTGAAAACCCGGAGGGACAAGTTGTGCACCGAGAGATTCGAGGATAATGTCAAGGGCAGAGGTACGCTCCGAGCGGAGAGTTTCCCACTCCTGTCGCATGTCGATGAACGCAAGGGGAAGTGAGGGGTCATTGTGATACATACGCGGATCTGCCTGTCGAGCTGCGCCCGTCTGTGCTCGATGCACCTTGCCATGTTTGCAGCCAACTAGGGAGAGCACGGAGAGAGTGTGAGACGATGGGTGGAAGACACGACGAAAGTGTTCTGGCACACCTTGAGTTGCTCGACGACTGCCTCGCTGATCCACCTTACCTTTGCGTCGAGGGCGAGCACGTCCACGGCACACTGAGCGGACGCGCTCGTGAGTGCATTTGCCCTGGAGCAGAGCTGTTCGCCATGTTGGAGGGCCTTCTTGGACTGCAGCACGAGGGAGACGAGGTGGGGCTGGTCTGTGCGAGTCACAGAAGCCATTCAGGTCAAGTCGTGTGGCTGTGCACAGCTTGTTCGATGACGCTGCCAAACTCATTTCAACGGAATGTGCGATAACGAACAACTACACAGATGCAACGACGCTCTATCCCACATCAATCGCAACAGTCGCTCTCTTACGACTCGAGTTTCTTGACAATGTTCTTTTGCTAGGGCCATCAATGTCCCCGTGCGACGAGCAGATCCACACCGACATACCTGATAACTGGTCGTCCTGTGGGTCCTGTCGTTCTTGATACTGTACCTAACGTCCTGCAAAGCGCACGCGCACATCACACGACGGCAACGCTCTGACCCGATCAATCACATACTGTGCCAGACCCGTGCACGTCGGTGATTTCTCCAACGGCGTGCGAGACATTGTCTGCCCCACCACCGACGGGTCTATACTCGACCCTGTCTCCTTTCTGTACTCAGGGGATCAGCGCACGGTCGGTGGATGCCTCAAACGAGGTGCTTCACTTGGTAAGGTGCTTCTGTCGTTTCGGCCTGTCTCTGTCGTCAGCTACGTCGAGGGAACGTTCGAACGACCACACCATCAGCGACGTCTCCTGTTCTGAGGGTCGTGCAATAAGAGAAAGACGATGGGGGAGCAAGCGCAGCCTGGAATATTATAACCCCCCATGTTTGATTAGGTCATCCACGACTGCCCGATGACGTCGATGCTCCTTTCCCCCCCGTCACCAAGATGACTGGAAGCTAAAACTGGAAAATAGTATGTAATCAATTCACGTGATCAACGCCCGTGAGACACGTGAGAAGAAAGTGGGACACAAAATGTGAGAAAAACGCAAGCGAGTCCTTTGTACGTCGACGATGGCGGAGTCGGACCCTCTCCAATCTGTCGACGACCACCAACTCCTACAGGCGCGTTCAAAGGGATTTCTTATCTGCAAAGCGTTCTGATATCTAATAGACCGCGCTCGAAAACCCGTTTGAGCCCACGGACACTCCACTCAGCTCGACCGCGTCGGTGTCCCTCTTTCCACCTCCATCTACTCCCGCACCTCCCCCCGAATCTATATCCCCAACGACCCCTTCCGCAGAGGATGGCTCCTGGCAAACAGCCTATGCTGCCCAAGTCTCCGAATGGCGCACCCAATCCGCCTCTGCACGTGCGAGTGCCGAACTCACCCGAGCCAAGTGGGAAGTCATTCGTGCCCGTGAGCGGGCAGAACGCCAAGCCCTAGGGCAGGCACCTGAACCGTCGGACAGTCTCGATGCACACGTCACTACCTCTGCTACCGCCGCTCGCGAAGTCGTCGACCGATCCCTCTCTGTCTCCGTTACTTCTCTCAGTTCAATCCAGCGCGTTGAGTCGCACGCACACCCAGAGGAGACTGCGACATGCGTGCCACAGCGAGAAAAGGTGGACGATGACTCGCCCTCCCAGCCATGGGAACACCTTTCCTCTTCCCGAACGTCGTCGTACCCGTCCATGTCTTTCCCCGAAGCCTCTGCACCCCAATCACCTTCTCCCCAACCTGCCGTCCTCCATCCAATCTCCGCACCTACACCTACATCTGCCCAGACTCACCCCAATCCCACACAAGACCAGGACCCAACACAAGTGGTTCCTTCCACCCTTCCCTCCATCATGGACAGCCGGGTCGCACCACGGACAAGACTATCACTCGTGCTATCCTCGCTTGCTATTAACCTGTTACTACCGTTCATTAATGGCGTCATGCTTGGCTTTG
>JBBPJW010000240.1:0-42127 GCA_038088935.1 Pulveroboletus aff. viridisquamosus
TTGCAGCCTCCAAGCTAGAGTCCTTCTTCTCTCTCAAGATTCACAAGCTTAGTTCAGAGTCACTAGTCTAAAAGCCCTCTTGTTGATATTAGTTAACTGTTACTTACTGGTTCATATTGTATTTGATTGCACTAGTTGGGTATATAACAGTTTCCCCACATTTCAGTATTGGTCATGTGATATGGCAGATTTCAGATGAGATTTAGATTTGATGCTAATAATATCTAATCTAATGAATCTTGATTAGAATCAATCTGTGATAGAGATTTAGATGGGGACATCATTGGCCTTATGGCTGCCTGGCTATATTTATATTTGCTGATATTATATGCTTTCCTTTCATTCTTTCACATTGTTATGGCTTCTTGCCATTCTGCCTTGATACTTGAACTACCTTGATGGACACTTCTATCCTGTCCTGGAATATTGGTGAGGCTTTTGGCTAGTGGCCCATAACTAGGCAAATAAAAGAAAGCTAAGACCACTACTCTTGTATAAACCAATAGCCAGCAGCACTAATAGAGACTAGCCTGTATAATCAGCTAAAAGGTCAGAGAGCAAGATTGGGGAAATCCCAGCTTGCACCCCCTGCCTTATATATTGCCAGTGTATGTACACAGACCAAGTACAGGAGGCCTACCCTAGACTATACTATCTATAGACACTAATAGCATAACTGGCTCTATTATAAAAGGGAGGAAAATACATAGAGTGGCAATAAGGAGTAAGGCAGTAGCCTCATGGATTAAGGGACAGGAATGGAAGAGAAGCCACACCATGAGGATGTGGGAGAATGGAAGGAAAGTGCACTGGTTCTCAGATATTGTTATGCATCCAAACCTGAGTGCACTCCATATCAACTGATCCAGCAAGTGGTAAAGGCCCACAACAATAATAAGATGAGCTTTTAAGACTAGAGCTCCTAACTAGGCAAAAGAGAGGATTTGAGTAGAACCCCCCATGTAGACAGGTTAATGTTACAAGAGGATTAGACTGGGGAAATCCCAAGTCCTCACCACCCTGTATATATATTGCTAGAGGGCATAGCCTCCATATACAGGATAACTAACTACTATCTATGTTAACCAATAGCAGTAACCCCTCATGCCATCTTAAATAGAAAATAGGGCATAGGGTGTATGAGTCAGGAATGAGGCAATGGCCTCACAGATCAAGGGATAAAGAAGAGGGAACTACAACCATAAGGATATGGGAGAATGGAAAGGAAGCATACTTGTAAAGATGAATATGAATGTGGTCAGGCTGCCATAAGGCCAAGGAGATCACCATCTAGATCTCTGCCACAGATTAATCCTAATCTAGATCCATTAGATCAGATATCATTGTAATCAATCTAGATCTCATCTGAGATCTGCCATATTACATGACCAATACTTATACATGGGGAATTCTCTGAATAGAACCTAAACCCAAACCTAGAGATATTCTTGTTTTGGCATAGAAGTCTCACAATCACATGTTGAGACCATTAGTGTTCACTAGAAGCATAACAGATATAAATAAGGCATGGCCACCACAAGGTCAAGGAGATCCAATTTGGATCTCTGTCACAGATGCAGATCCTAATTTAGATCCTAAGATCAGATATTATTGGGGACTGCACTTAAATCTCATCTGAGATCTGCCACATCATGTAACTGATATCTAGTGTAGGAGAAATACTCTAATATAAAGGACTTAATCTTAGCCTAGAGTTATTCTTATAAGAGTACTTGTTTATATGATCATGTGCTCCTGGTCACATGACTATGCAACCATTCACATCACATGCTCAACAGTTCCCATAGTCATGTGCTTGAGACCATTGTGTTTACTAGTTATATAACACATATTCTCATAATATGATACTCTTTTATTCTCTTGATTTATAAGGCTACTGCCTTACTTCTACCCTCTGCCCTATGCTTCTTTATTTATTAGCTCTGCATACTTACTACTATTGGTTTATAGATGGTAGTTACTATTCCTGTACTTGATTTGTATGCATCTGTTGCTAATATATAAGGGATAGGAAAATACTTGAGGCAATCCAGTCTTAATCACTTCTGTTACTACTGCCATCTGGCTTTAGTCTTCATGCAGGTATGGCTTGTTGCCTGGTCTGGGCCAAGGCTTATCCTTTCTTTCATCTAGTTAGGGGCTCTAGTCTCAAAAGCCCACTCATTGTTGTTGTTATCCCTGTTACTTACCAGCCCATGTTGGTATTGGAAGGAACTCTTTGGGTACATAACAGCCATGATCTGAGATTAATCCTCTGCTCTGAATCTAGATCTGTTTGCTAGTCCACTACCTATATAAGATAAGATTTGAATAGTTATGTGTGAGATAAAGGCCAATTGATAAGATGTAAGAAAAGCAAAAAAATGTATTATAACAATAATAGCCCTACAAATTTTATAATACTTGAAATACAATTATTATTATACTATTATAAGATAGATTTTTTTTTTCCATTTTTACTGATTTAATTATAAATTTTTGACAGTTTGACCTTGAGATTTGTTGATAATCATTGCATAGGCTACATGCAAAGGAAATTGAAGGTAACAGAAGAGAATAGAAAAATTTTAATGATCAAAATTTAATGCCTTTCTTGAAATAAAGATTACATTATTTGGATTTTGATTATAATTCTGAGTTAGTGTTATGAATCAGCACCTCCTAGTCTAAAGGCTACTTTTATTTTTATCTTTAGCTACAATGAGCAATAAAACCATTCCAATAATTGAAATATTTTAATTGTTAAACTAATAGCATTTGTAGCTTTGATGCTAGACCTTCAAATCTAAATATCATTGGAAAGCCCTTATCAAAGGCTTCCTAACCATATATATATATATTATGTAATTTTATCTATATTGGTCAATATTTAAATATTTGTCCAGACCACTTATTAGAATAGTTTTATTGCTAATATCAAGAATTTTAAAAACTAGTATGAAGTATATCCTTCTTTGGCTTTGATAACCTTCTGAATTCTCCTAGGCATACTTTCAATCAATAACCAGCATTCTCTACTTTAATTTTGTCCCATTCTATCTAAACTCCTTTTAAAACTCTACCATACTGTTATGGAAATAACTTCCAATTACTAGCAAACACTGGTGAGTGACAGGCAACCTAAAACAACAAGAAGGCTTTTATACTAGTGGTTTTGAACTAGGCTTGTGAATTTTGATAGGGTAATCTGAGTTAACACTAGAGACCAGTGCTTAGGCCATAAGAAGGAAGCAAGCAGAAGGAGAAACTCAGGTTAACACTACACTGCAGTGCCCAAGTAAGGGGAGTAAGATACAAGTGATTAAGACTGAAGAGACTCCAGATTTTGCCTACCCTGTATATATATTACCAGGAGGCATAGCCTCAGTATAGGATAAGTAATCTACTATTTATGTGAACCAATAGCAGTAACCACTCATATCTACCTGAATAGAAAATAGAGCATAGGGTGTAAGTAATGAGTAAGGCAGTGGCCTCATGAATCAAGGAATATTGAAGAAAATCACACCATGAGAATGTGGGAGAATAGAAGGGAAGCTCAGGATAGTGGATATGAATGAGGCATGGCAACCATAAGGCTGAGGAGATCTGTCTAGATCTCTGCCACAGATGTGATTCTAATCTAGATCCATTAGATTAAATAATATTGGTATCAATCTAGATCTTATCTAAGATCTGCCATATTATGTGACTAACCCATGAGTAAGGGATAACTTTGAATAATAAATCAAACCTAAGCCAAGAGTTTATCCTTGTAAGGCAGGTAAGTCCCATGGTCATATGAGAAGACTGTCAGTGTTTGCTAAGCATATAACAGATGGACACAAATTTATTTCTGGCTCATTACTGTCTGGGCAGAGCTAACCTGGCAAAGTAGAAAAAAAAGCAAGTAGAGAGTTGAGAAGTTTTTTACTAAAGGAAGTTCACTGGGGAATTCATCTGCACTAGACTAAAAGTGTAACTAGCTAGCTGAAACCACCTATGCCCTGCAGTGCATAGATCATAGGGTTCTGCCTATTTAAAACCAATGTTTTATATGCAACCATCTAAATCAGTACTAATAGATTACTAGTGTTCTTTAAGTACTGGAAGTAAGAGGTATAAAGATTTCTAGTAGAGCTGAGGTGTGGTTGAGTACCAGATCTGTAAATATTAAGAATTAAGTAGTTATGGTAATAGCAAAGTAGAGAGGAGAAGGAAAAATAAATAGTGCATCACAACATATACCAGAAGATGGCTCTAAATATTTAACTAGCCTTCTTTTGAGGAGAAATCATAGATGCTCTATGGAATTAATAATTGGAGATCAAGCTGGCCATATCATAACCTCAAACCCATAGTTAGCAAACCACTTTTTGAGTCTTTGTCATATTCTGTGCATGAAGTTGACTCTATCTCATCTTTACCATAACTCTGGTTGACTACAAATTATCAGCTACATGTTATTTAGTTTTATCTTATCCCCAACCTCTTACTACCTAGTAACACTTACTACTTTATATACTTAGTTTCAAGTCACTCCAATACAACTTTATATTATTTCCTATCTTATTTCTTGTCCTGTTCTTGTCCTTTTTATTTGTTCCCATTACCCTTTAGTTTTATCTTGATGTGATATTGCCAATATCATCCCTGATATCTCCATTTGTATCCAGGTTGCATTTGGTATCTGACTTCACTTCTGAGTGAACTCCTGTCTTATCTTCTTTCTTCCTTTTAGATAATCCACTTCTCTGAGGTATAAGTACTGGAGCTCTGTATCTTGTACCTCAGTTTAAATATCAACATAATCCAGTGCTTTCTCCTTTGTTCCAGTGACTTCTCTTTACCTTGTGAGTAGGTTCTATACTCTCACATATCTGAACCCAAGTCCTCTATGGCTTACTTTTACCCTTCAATTCTCTTCCATTCCCTTTTGAAATCCAGAGCACCAGAACTAGTGCAAAGGCACACCACATAAGGTAAAGCCAAGCTCTATTTGACTAATTCTCTGGAGTATTCTGGAGAAGATCTGGAGTACATTAGAGGTTTAATAGTATATTTACCTATTTGCACTTGT
Organism: Pulveroboletus aff. viridisquamosus; assembly: GCA_038088935.1. Lineage (NCBI taxonomy): Eukaryota > Fungi > Basidiomycota > Agaricomycetes > Boletales > Boletaceae > Pulveroboletus > Pulveroboletus aff. viridisquamosus. The sequence continues at coordinate 5,081 of JBBPJW010000240.1, forward strand.
TTTCTAATATCATGACTATATAATATATAATCCACTCTCAGACCATCACTTATCCATTTCTGAGCTTTTCTGCTTATGCTCTACCAGGTTCTGCTTCTTAACTTTTTTTTCATAGCATAGGTCAAAGAAGATTCAAATGAGTTGGAAACCTCCCATATATCTACTAATTATGGCAATTTTCCTAGCATTTCAGGTAACCCCAGAGATATCCCTTTTGAGATTGACTCTAATGCTTAGGGAAAAAACCATGAGCCTCTTGCAGGAAGCAAATCTATTTTTACCCATATACTTGACAATCTTACTAGTGCTATTCATGTGCTTGCCCACTTTTCTAGTAAAGCCTTAGAAACTTTGCAAAGGACTAAAGTCTGAGAACCAGACTAGTTTGATGGAACTGATTTCTGGAAGCTCTGGATTTTTCTTGTCCAATATGAACTAAACTTCCAAGACCATCCTAAATTTTTTGCTATCAACCATTTGAAAGTCACCTATGCCCAGTCTTACCTCAAAGGCATGGCATTGGAGTGGTTTAAATCTAACCTCCTTCTTATGGATGATTTCAACTTATACTTACTCTAAATGGACAGTTATAAAGAATTTGTCAATGAACTTCAGATTAACTTTGGACTGCATGATCCAGTCAGAGATGTTAAGCACCAATTAGATCAGCTGACAATGAAGAATGATCAGCATATTAACAAGTATGTCATTAAATTTAACAAGATTGCTTTGCAAGTCTGGAATTATAAAGAAGGTACTCTCTTGCATTATTTCTATAATAGCCTCCTAGATTGTATTAAGGATGATATCTCCTGAAACAGCAAGCCTGCCATTTTTCTATCCACCAGACATGAATGCTGACAAGACCTTGAAGGGTGCATAACAGCTCAATACTGACTAGGTGGAGCTAGCCTGGCTGAAGTATGAAAGAGATAGAGAGGGGTTGAGGAGCAGTCACTGGGAGCTTAATGGTACAAGTTCAAGTGCACTAGACTAAGGTACTAGTCACATGTTCACTACTTTATGTGCATGTGACACTATGTTCTAGTTCTAAAGGTTGTCTAGTCCACTATGTCCCTGGCTAATAGAGATTAATATCAGAAGGTCTCTATAGTGGTATTTGCTATTTGGAGAAGGAGGATGTTTTACTATCTATAGAGTTTCTTCAATAGTGGTCTTTAGGATTAGGGCTCTAAGTTCCATTTGTATGACTATAGTAAGGCAGTTATTAGTAAAGGTAGTTATTGAGATGGAATTAAAAGTGGTGCATCATAACATCTTCCATGTTGGCAAACTTCTTACCTTTTATAAACTTTATTAACTTGCCCAGACTTTCAATACTTGCTACTGGGAGTATGTTATGCTAGGCCTGGATAGGGTCAGGTATAGACCTCTGAAGAGGGAACAGTAAGGAAGGGAGCTCAACAAGGGTCAGCTCATGGACAAGAAGTAATATAACACAAGGATAATACTAAGGGGCACTTGGATAAAGGGTCAAGCTATGATAGGGATGCTGGTCTGTGGAGTATAATCAATGGCTGGGCATTGATGGAGTTCAAGGGTTTCCTCTTGTGCACTAATGTGTGAACTAAGAAGGGATATATTACCAAGAAACCATAAGGCTTAAGATAGCAAGGAGGCTTTGATACAAGTGTAGAAGCAAGTCAATGTAGAGAGATAAGAAGTAGCATAGAGAGAAGAGAGGCAAATTATGCTACTTTATAGTACAAGGAATAGAGTTCAGACTTAGTTAGATAAGTCATACAGATAATAAATACTAAGTAAGTAATCCATGTGGAAATGGATGGAACATAAGAGAAGCAGTCCACTTATAATATGAAATAACTTATGCAAGGGAAGCAGATCATAAGTAATAGTGGCTGAGTCAAGGAATGTTCTGGAATAAAAGAAGGGTTAGGTTTCAGAATATAAACAAGAAAGCATCTGAGACACACAAAAATGAAACTATGGTTGAAACAGGTGACTACCTGTCCTGCCTTGATACTTGAGTCAACCTTGGTGGATGCTCCTAATCTATCCTTGATAACTGTTGAGGCTTTTGGTCTAGTGGCCCCTAACTAGGCAATAGAGAAAGTATTGAGTTCCTGGGCCCTTGTGTAAACCAGAAAGCCAGACAGCAAGTGAGAGCAGAGGTGGGATCCTTCTTGGATCAAGACCTTAGATCAATGCTGTAGATCTAGCCTAGAGGTCAAGAGAGCAAGACTGGGTTTCCCCAGCTTGCACCCCCTGCCTTATATATTGTGGAAGTCTGTGCACAGACCAAGTACAGGAGGTCTACCCTAAAGTGTGCTATTTATGGTCACCAATAGCTAAAGTAGCTCCTACCTCTAAATAGATAGATGAGAGAGAGCATGGGGCAGCAATAAGGAGTAAGGCAGTGGCCTCATGGATCAAGGGAAAGGAATGGAAGAGAAGCCACACCATGAGGATGTGGGTGGAATGGAAGAGCACTGGTATTGATTAATAAGATGGGCATGGCCACCACAAGGCCAAGAAGATCCAATCTGGATCTCTGCCACAGATCAGATCCTAATCTAGATCAAGAGATCAGATGTCATTGGAAGATCTGGATCTCATCTGAGATCTGCCACATCATGTGACCAATACCTGATGCTAGGGGAATACTCTGAATTAGGACTTAGCCTTAGCCTAGGGTTTGCCTTGTAAGGCTACTTGTTTGCATGATCATGTGCTCCTGGCACATAACCAGTCGCATCACATGCTCCACAGTTCTCACGGTCATGTGAGACCATCATGTTAGATTGGAACTGTAACAATGGTGAGGTGAAAAGAAAAAAGAATAGGGGAATCATAACAAAGTGCAGGTCTAAACTCAGCTGCTAAGAGAAGTCATCTAACCTATCTAAATACTCTGAAAAACTCTCCATACCTTCTGCTGCATCTTTTGGCTTAAAAGAGTCAAAGTACAAGTTGGCCACTACTACTAGTTCCACTAAATCTTCTGTCCTTTTGAAAAGTAATATCACATTCAAACTTGATAAGAATGACAAACTCATTAATAAAGAATGCAGACACTACTTTGATAATCACTTCTGCATGTTCTGTGATACCATAGGTCATATAGCTAAAGACTGCTCAAAATTAACCTTTAAGTCAGCTGAGGCTTGTGCCATTAAGATCTTCACTCTAGAAGCCAAACCAGAGGCCTTTCCCTTAAAGGCAAAAAAATAGTTCATAATCTTCAAGACTCTGCACAGGCTAAAGGTTGCATTGGTTCTTTCCATGTCTTATAGGATCAAACTCAACATATCCACTTTTTTAGATTCTAGTTCACTTATGCCTCTTATTACCCTTGTTTCTCATGCTATTTTCCCATTTTCCACACTGATTGACTATTTGACTCTGGTTCCTTGAATTGCTTTATAGATATCTAGTTAGTCAGAACCTATAACCTTCCAACTTATTCTTTGTTATGTGCTCATCAGAATACTAATGATCCTGTTACATGATCATGAGATTCTATTGTCAAAACAAGGTTAACCCTAGGTTTGGATTTGGTTCTTATTAGAGTATTTCCCACATTTTGGTATTGGTTACATGATATGGCAGATCTCAGATAAGATCTAGATTGATACTGATGACATCTAATCTAACAGATCTAGATTAGAATCAATCTGTGGCAGAAATCCAGATGGGAATCTTTTTAGCCTTATAGCTACCTGGCCATATTCATATCTGCCTTAGCTGTATGCTTTCATTTTTATGCTTCTTTTCCTTATTCCTTGATCCATAAGGCCACTGCCTTACTTCTACCCTCTGCTCTATGCTTCTTTATTTATCAGCTTTGCATACTTACTGCCATTGGTTACTAGATAGTAGTTACTATTCCTATACTTGATCTGTGCACATCTGTAGCTAATATAAGAGGTAGAGAGAGATTTGGGGAAACCCAGTCTTAGCCACTTCTGTTACTACTGCCTCTTGGCTTTAGTCTTTATGCAGGTGTGGCTTATTGCCTGGTCTGGGCCAAGGCTTATCACTCTCTTTGTCTAGTTCTGGGGCTCTAGCATTAAAGCCCTCTTGCTGTTGTTGTTGATTCCTGTTATTCACTGGTTGATGTTGATATTCAGAGGCACTTTTTGGATGCATAACATTCTGTACCTTCACTTCAACTCCACCTTCTCAATAACACTTCTAATTCTATGATTATCAATGTCATTGATCTTTCTATACATTTTAAAACTGATGAATCACTCTGTTGACATATTATGTTATCCTGTTGAATGAATCCAGTTCTCTTGTTCTAGAACATAACTGGCTTGCCCACCATAATTCATTAATTGACTGGATATTAAGCTGTATCTCATTCTGCTCACCAAAACCAGACATGCCAATACTCTCAAGCTTATCTCCACAGCCTTCAGTTTTTCTGACTTACACTGACTCTGTACCTGATTTACTGTGTTCCTCTGACCTCAAACTCCCCATACCTCTGTCAATTGAGTTACTCAGCTTGTCAGCATTCACATATGCCTGTAGCCTCAATGGCTTAGTTCTATTCTGCTTGCAATTCCATTACCTGGAGAGTTATCTCCATTTTTTCTCTATTGCCTCTTTTACAACTGACCTTTCTGGTGTTTATCTGGAATATCATGACTTTGCTAATGTATTCATTGAAAGCAAGGCTTCTACTCTTGCTCTCCATTGCAAGTTCAACTTAAAGATTAACCTGAAAGAAGGTACCTCTTCACCAATTGGCACTACATATTCTCTTTTGCCCTCTAAGCTTGATGTACTTAAAATTTCCTAGATAAACATCTTGCTATCAGCTTTATTTAACCCTTCTTATCTGCTTATGCTGCCCCTGTTCTCTTTGTCTGAAAAAAGAATGGATTCCTCTGAATGTGTATGGATTTCTGAGAACTCAATAGAATCATAAAAAAGAATCACTATCCTCTTCTGTGCATTTCTGACCTCCTGTTATATCCCAGACCACTAAGTCCACTCTATGACATCTCTGATGCAACTCCAGTTGGAGATTACTTTTAAGCTACATGCTGGCTAGTTCCCATCTACCTCATTCTCTGTCTATCTAATAATACTTACAAATTCTTCATACATACTTCCATGTCCTTTCAACACAACTCTATAGTTCTTCTGGCATTATTTCCTGTTCCTTGCCTTTCTTGCTTATTCTCTATCTTTCTTTAATTTTATCTTTAGTTTTATCTTGGCATGACATTGTTAGTGTCATATCTAACATCTCTGTTCATATTCAGGTTGAACTGACACCTGCTTTCACTTCTGCAACAACTCCTGTTTTATCTCCTTCTCCTTATTTGATAATCTGCTTCTCCATGGTATAAGTAATGTAGCTCTGTATCTTGTACCTCAGTTTGAATATTAACATAACTCAGTGCTCTCTCTCTCTGTTTTTAAACTTCTCTCCCAACCTTGTGAGCAGGCCATATGCCCTTACCCCTCTGAATCCAAGTCTCTATGACTCACTCTAATCCTCTGACTTCCTATGAAAATCCAGGCCACTGGAACTAGTGCAAAGGCATACCACATAGGGTAAATCCAAGCCCTGTTTGACCTTTATATTGGAGAGTTCCAGAGTAGATCTAGAGTATGCCTGCATTTAACAGTATATTCAAACTTACATTTGTGCTTATTCTCTACTACCATGACTACATGTTATAAGATCTGCTCTCAGGTTGCTGTTGAACCCTGAGTTTCATAGTGCAGCTATCACCAGGATCCATTTTATGGGCCCTTCTAACCATAGTACAAGCCAAAGAAAATCTGAATGAGTTAAAAAATCCTTATATGCCTATTAATCATGGCCTCTTCCCTCTTGGAGGTAACACTACCAATGATAATTCTGATGCTCAAGAAAATAATCCCAAGCCACCCTCAGGCATTGAACCCATTTCCACCAACACACTTGACAATCTTGCTAATGCTATTTACAGCCTTGTCCACTTCTCTTGCAAAGCCATTGAAAACTCACAGAGAACTAAAGTCTGAGAACTGGATCAGTTTGACAGAACTGATCCCTAAAAACTCTAAATTTTTCTTATCCAGTGCAAATTAAACTTCCAAGACCATTCCAAAACTTTTTCTACTAACTGCTCAAAAGTTACCTATGCCCAGTTTTACCTCAATGGCATGACATTAGAGTGGTTTTAACCTGACCTCCTTCTTATAAATAATTCTGATCTACATCTGCTCTGGATAGATAGCTATAAAGAGTTTGTCCAAGAACTTCAGACTAATTCCAGACTGCATAATTCAGTCAGAGATGCCAAGCACCAATTAAATAAGCTAATGATGAAAGATGGTCAGTATATTAACAAGTATGTTATTGAATTTAATAAGGTTGCTTTGCAAGTCTGGGGTTATAAAAAAGGCATTCTCTGGCTTTATTTTTATAACAGCCTCCCAGATCATATTAAGGACAACATTTCCCACATTGGAAAAACCCCTACCCTCCATGAACTTTGTCATCTCACTAAGACCCTCAACACTCACCATTAAAAGTGCAGGTTTGAACTCAGCCATCAAAAAAAGTCATTCAACTCATTTAAGTCCTTCAAAAAGACCTCCATATTTTCTGCCATGTCTTCCAGCTTGAGAAAATCAAAGGGCAAGTTGGCCACTACCACCAGTTCCATTAAATCTTTCACCCTTTTAAAAAGCAATATTGAATTTAAGCTTGATAAGTGTTACACATTTAGTGAACATGATGGTTTCTAGCACATGACCATGGGAACTTCAGAGCATGTGATGTGAATGGTTGCATAGTCATGTGACCAGGAGCACATGATTGTGCAAATGAGTAGCCATATTAAGGATAACTCTAGGCTAAGGCTAAGTCCTTTACTTTAAAGTATTCTCCAGCACAGATTTTGTTATGCATCTAGTAAACATGATGGTCTCAAGCACATGACTGTGGGAACTTTAGAGTATGTGATGTGAATGGTTGCATAGTCATGTGACCAGGAGCAAATGATTATGTAAATGAGTAGCCTTATAAGAATAACCCTAGGCTAAGGCTAAGTCCTATTTATTGGAGTATTTCCTGGCACAGGTTTGGTCACATGATGTGGCAGATCTCAGATGAGATCCAGGCCAGTCCCCAATAATATCAGATCTTATGATCTAGATTAGGATCTGTATCTGTGGCAGAGATCCAATAAATCTCCTTGACCTTATAATGGCCATGTCTTATTTATATCCACCATCCTGTGTATCCTTCCATTCTTCCACATCCTTATGGTGTGGTTCTCTTTCATTCCAATCCCTTGATCCATGAGGCCACTGCCTCACTTCTTATTTTCATCCCATGCTTTCTCCTTACTTATTTAATATAGGCCTTACTACTATTAATGTCCATAAATAGTAGTTCTTATGGTAGGCTTCCTGTACTTGGTCCATGTGCAGGCCCTGGCAATATATAAGGTAGAAAGTGCAAGCTGTATTTTACCCAGTCTTGCTCTACTTGTTCTTTAGACTAATCACCTGTGGAATTATACAAGTAATCCACTAGATCTCTTTGCTATCCCAAGATGGGATTCCATTGAGCTCTCTTCTGGCAGGGGCTTCTCTGGTTGCTGAGCTTATAGCTTTATACAAGACCACTGTAATTTTTTCTCTTACAGCAGTCTAGTTAGAGGCCACTAGCACAAAAACCCTGCTTATAGTTCAAGGATAGAAGCATTTACCAAGAATGTCTCAAGTACCAAGGCTAGGATGGACAGAGTATCCATAACAGGTTTGGTCATGAGATGTGGCAGATCTTAGATAAGATCCAGGTATAGTCCCCAATAATATCTGATTTTTGAATCTAGATTAGAATCTGCATCTGTGGTAGAAATCCAATGGATCTTCTTGGCCTTATGGTGGCCATGCTGCATTTATCTCTGTCATTCTGTGTATTCTTCCATTCTCCCACATTCTCATGGTGTGGTTCCTCTTCCATTCCATCTCTTGATTCATAAGGCCACTGCCTCACTTCTTATTTCCACACCATGCCTTTCTCTTTCTTAAATAGCTGAGTGGTTACTGCTATTGGTATACATAGATAGTAGACCTTAGAGTAGACCTCCTGTACTTGGTCTATGTGCAGACCCTGGCAATATATAAGGCAGGGGATGCAAGCTGGGTTTTTTCCAGTCTTGTTCTCTTGACCTCTTAGCTGGTTATATAGAATAACTTATTTCTGCTGGCATCTGATTTACACAAGAGTAGTAGTTTCATCCTTTCTCTATTCACCTAGTTCAGGACCACTAGCTAAAAGCCTTACCAGTTTCCCAGGACAGACAGGAGCATTTACCAAGGTAGCTTGAGTATAAAGGACAGGACAGTAGTCACAATTACAATAAGAATAATAAACTCACTAATAATGAATAAAGACACTGTTTTAATAACCACCTCTGCATATTCTGTGAAATTACAGGCCATATAGCTAAAGACTGCCCTAAGTCTTCTTTCATGGCAGCCAAAGCTTGTGCTGCTAGAATCTTCACTTCAGAAGTCAAACTGAAGGCTTTCACTAAGGCAAAAAAATAGTCTGCAACCTCCATGACTCTGCACAGGCTGGAGATTGCATTGATTCTTTCCATGCCCCACAGGAGATTAGACTCAATGTGTTCACTTTTTCTGATTCTAGTTTACTCATGCCCCTTTTCACCCTTGTCTCTTACACCATTCCTTCCTTTTCCACCCTAATTGATTCTGATTTGTCAAATTGTTTTATAGATACCAAGTTAGTCAAAACCTTTAATCTTCCAATCTATTCTGTTCCTCCACTTCAACTCTGCCTTTTCAATGGCACTTCTAATTCTGTGATTACCAATGCCATTGATCTCTCTGTATGTTTCAAAACCAGTGATATTACTTCATTGATATGTTATGTCACTCTGTTGAATGGATCTAGTTTTCTTGTTTTAGGACATAACTGGCTTGTGTTATGCTCACTTTTATTTCACTGTCCTGCCACTATGCTAATTCACTTTTTACTTCTATTTTTTGTTCTATTTTCTTACTTTCTTATCTATTTAGGAGTATTATCTTATTTAGTAGCATAGCTTGGTCTGTGTACATGTACTTAATGAGGCAGCCTGGTGTTTCAAGTCCCTTAGACTTGAATACTTGTAATATAGCCCTTTTTTGACTATTGAGTGATCTCTAGTAAAGTCCAGTATGCTCTACTCCTATAGAGCATTATTCTGAGTCATATCTCTCTTGCCTAGCCCTCAAAATAGGGGTTAGTAGTGTTCCACTCTTGTTTTCTGACTTTCTGACTTGATACTCTTGACATCAAGCTAAGATTGTAATAGCTTGCCTGCCACAACCTGTTGATTAACTGGGTATCAAGCCATATCTCATTCTGCTTACCAGAATTAGACATGCCAATACTCCCAAGCTTACCTCTGCAGTTTCAGATATCTCCACTCCAAGCTGACTCTGACACTAATTCACCATGTCCCTCTGACTGCAGCAGCCCTCTGTTAGTCAAGCTATTTAGCCCCTCAGCTTTTGCACATGCCTGTTATCTCAATGGTTCTATGCCTTTCTGCCTGCAATTCTGTTCCTGGGAGAACAATCTCTGCTTCATATCTGCCAACCCTTATTCTATCAACCTTTCTGATATTTCTCCAGAATATCACAGATTCACCAATGTCTTTAGCAGAGCAAGCCTTCCACCCTTGCCCTGTATTGCAACTTTGATTTGAAAATCAAATTAGAAGAAGACATTTTTCCTCCTATTGGCACCACATATTCTCTTTTATCCTCTGAACTCAAAGCATTCAGAACCTTCTTAGGCAAACATTTCACCATGGGATTTATTCAACCCTCCTTATCCACTTACACTGCCCCTGTTCTCTTTATCTGAAAAAAAAAATGGATTTCTCTGATTATGTGTGGATTTATGAGGACTCAATAAGATTACAAAGAAGGACCACTATCCTCTTCCATGCATTTCTGACCTCCTTGATGCTTCAAGTCACACAACTATCTATATTAAGCTTGATCTTTACCATGCTTACCATTTGATTTGCATTACTAAAGATGATGAGTGGAAAATCTCTTTCTGCATATGCTATGGTGTTATGCATCTAACTGAGATGCTCCAATGCACAACATGGACAAGCATGTGACAGCTTCCAACAACAACAACAAAAGGGCTTTTTGACTAGTGGCTTTAAGTATGCAGATAAAGAGAAAGTGAGGGTTTAATATATCCATAATGAAGAAAGAAACCAAGAGAAGGGCCTTTCTGGGATCACTGCATGGTGACTAGTGCAAGAAGGGAGTAAGACACTGAATGTTACAGGAGGTCAAGACTAGGAAAACCCCAAGTCTTTCTCTATTCATATATATATTGTAGCAGAGACATATAGGATTAGTATAGGATTAGTAACTACTATCTAGGGGCACCAATAGCAGTAAGTATGCATACTGATAAATAAAAAAGCATGGGGCATAGGGTAGGGATAAGGCAGTAGCCTTGTGGATCAAAGGAAAGAAAAGAGCATCATACCATAGGGATGTGGGAGAATGAAAGGAAAGTGTATAGCATTAGCAGATATGAATGTGGCCAGGCAACCATAAGGCTGAGAAGATCTTCATCTGGATCTCTGCCATAGATCAATTCTAATCTAGATCTCATCTGAGATCTGCCATATTATGTGAACAATACTTATATATGGGGAAATACTCTGATAAGAATCAAACCTATGCCTAGAGTTAACCTTGTTTAGGCAAGTTAGTCTCACAGTCACATGACAAGACCATCAGTGTTCTACTAAGTACATAACATATGGCTCCTATGAGTGGCTTGTAATGCCATTTAGTCTTACTAATGCTCCTGTGATATTTTAGTAATTTATCAACTTTATTTTTGCTGACCTTCTTAATGTCCCTGTCATTGTTTATCTGAACAATATCCTTATTTTTTCTACTAACTGGACTTTTTGTATCAAGCATGTCTGCAAAGTTCTTTATAAGCTCTAGAAACATGGCTTTTACATCAAATCAGATGAGTGCAAATTTCATACTAACTTCACCAAGTATCTCAGCTATTAGCTCTCTCCTTCTGAGCTCATGATATCCCCTAACAAATTTAAGGCCATCCAAGATTGGCCTGAGCCTTGTAAAGTTCAAGATATTTAATCTCTCCTTGGTTTTACTAACTTTTACTGCCATTTTATCTAAGCCTACTCTAAAATCATAGTTCCTCTTACTCACCTCACTCATAAGGCCACTTCCTGGAACTTTGATGCCTCTTGCTATGCTACTTTCTGGTGTCTAAAAGGTGCTTTTACTTCTGCCTCTATTCTTACCCATTGAGTTTCAGGTACTCCACTTATTGTTGAGACTAATGCTTCTGATTAAACTATTGCAGGTATTCTTTCACTCCAATATTTAAAAAATAAAGTCTGCCTCATCATATTCTATTCATGCATGCTCTCTGTGCCTAAACTAAACTATGACACCTATAACAAGGAACCTCTTGCCATCTTTAAAATGTTTAAGACCTGGCATTATTACCTTAAAGATTCTGGTACTCTGGTTGACATTGTTACTGACCACAAGAACCTTACATATTTTGCTACAACTAAGCTTCTGACCTGCCAGCAAGCCTGCTGGTTGGAATTCCTCTCCCAGTTCAATCTGCTTATTTGTTTTCATCCAGGTTGCCTTGATGCTAAGCCTAACACCTTGATTAGATAATGGAACATCTATTTCAAAGAGGAAGATAGTAACTATGCCCACATCAATCCACACAACCTCTAACCTGTCTTTATGCAAGAACAGCTTACCACTTTACTCTGGGCACTCTTCTTGGTTGCTCTGGTTTTCTGGTCTGCTGCCCTTTTTAACCTGGAATTACTTTATTGTGACATCCTTTCAGCTCTTCCATTTTACCTGCTTGTCTCTGCTCAGCTCCCTGCCTTCCTACCATCTGATTCTCATTGGTCTAACAACTCAGGAGATTTCCTATGCTTGGACAATTGGATCTATATTTTAAATGGTTCTGACCTACATTTCCAAGTTTTCTGCTTTAAGCATGACCCATATTACTTCCTATCATGGTTCTGAGTTTATTTCCCACTTTTTCTGTTCCCTGGAACAAGCCCTCAATATCTGCCTTCACTTTATCTCTAGGTACCACTTTAAGGGCAATGGCCAAACTGAGCAAATGAATCAGACCCTTGAGCAGTATCTATGCATGTACTGCAACTACCAACAGGACAACTGGTCCAAGCTTCTTCTGCTTGCAGAGTTTGCTTACAACAATACATCTAATGCTACTATAGGTGTTTCTTCTTTTTTTACTAATAAGGATTATCATCTTAATGTCTTTGTCCACCTAGAATGCAATTTTACCTCTGCTCAAGCTTGAAAGTGTGCCATTGACCTTGACTTACTCCATAAATTTCTTTATGAAGAGAAAGCTGCCACTTAGAAAAGAAATCAAGTTCCTGCTGATATCTAATGATCTTTAGCACTGGTCTTCAAAATAAGTAACCAGGTTTTAATTAAGTCTAAGTACTTCAGGTCTACATGACCTTTTAAGAAACTTACTAAAAAGAACTTAGGACCTTACCCCATTATTGCTCAGATAGGCACCCTTTTTTTCATACTCTGCCTCCTAAAGAACATAAAGTCCATGTATCTGATCTTTCATGTCTTCCAATTAGAACCCTCTGTTTCTAATATCATCTCTAACCACATTTAGCCACTGCTGCCACCAGTTGAAATTGATGCAGAACTGGAGTTTGAGATCTTTAAAATCTTCAATTCAAAGATAGATTACAGGTAAAGAAACTACAAACTACTTTATTTGGTTAAGTGGTTAGATTATAAAGATACTAATAAGGAAACCTTGTGGTTCCTTACCACTAAATTAAATCATGCTTTAGAAATTGTTGAGAAATTTCATCTCTGTTATCCAGATAAACCTGGACTATTATATGCCTGACCAAATTGAGTTCATTGATCTAGTTACAAGATCCTTTATCTACTTAATGGTCATATTCTCCACCTCTATGTCTCCATTCTTCTTATTCTCTCTAACCTCCATGCCCAACTTTACCAACTCTTTCACAACCTTATTCACCTCTTTGTCTTCAAGCTTACTTTCTGAGCCTTCCTTATTCTCTTCCCCCACCACCCATGCCTTATTCAAGATGTCAACCAGTTGCTCCAGCAACCAGTTCTAATGCCTCATCTTCTGTCATATCTTCCCACCTACCTTTCAAATTACTGCCTCTAGCAGGCAATAGCTTTCAGCAACCTTCCAGAAGCTCTCCTCCATCTCTTCAGAATGTGCTCTGCCTCTGTGCATCTCTTCCTCTCCACTCTTCCTTCTTTACTTCTGCTCCAGTTTCTTCTGATCAGGGCAGTTATACCTTACCTTTGCCTCTATACAGGCAAGATACAATATTGACTTGCCAGGGCCCACCTCACAGTTGAGCCCTCAGTTATCACACCTTTAGCACACTGGAGTCTCCTATATTCTCCTCTTCCCATTGCCCTTACTTGCCCCATCTGGGCTTGCCAAAGTTGCTCTATCTAGCATATAATTAGCTTTTTGAAAGTATTAGCATGTTCTGGACTCACCTATCTACAGACCACCTTAACTGCCTCTACTACCTCTTACCTCTTTACCTTCTTGGCTTGCCATCTGGCAGCCACTTCCACCATTCTCTAAGCCTTCTCTACCTTTCTTCAAGCCTTTTCCTCTTTCTTTACCTTTACTTGACATTTCTGCTTAGTGTACTTTGTGCTGCTGAGTTTTTCCTTATTCTCCATGCACTCTTTAAGGCATGCATTAAATCATGTGTGGATTTTGGTGAATAAAAACATGATAGGGAAGTTTTTGAGCCTTTTTACTGAGGCTCTAACCATTTTATGGGCTCATGATCAACTAAAACTCTGACACTTGCTCTAACCACATACTAATAAGATCACAGGAGCCTATGGCCTTCAGGGGTTCAGGCCTTGAAAGAAGGATACTGTTATATCCCAGACCACTAAATCCACTCCATGACATCACCAATGCAACTCTGATTGAAGATTATCTTTAAGCTATGTGCTTGCTAGTTCACATCTATCTCATTCTCTATCTGTTATAGTCTTGGCTTGAAAATAAGAGAAATAAGGAGACAAACAAGGGCAGAACACTGCCTAACCCCTAAACTGTGCCAGGTAAGAGAAAGATAATATTCAGAAGTGTTTGAGACTGATGGAATCACAAAGATAAGTCAAGAAAGGCTAATATCACAAGTGGTCAAGTCTAAGAAGACTTGACTCACTTAGATACTCTATTATAACCCATGTACACACACCAATACAAAGTAGCTACACATGAAATGGGTCAAAGAAGTAGTGTAAACTATAACACTATCTATCTAATAATACTTACAAATTCCTCATAAATACTTCCATGTCCTTTTAACACAACTCCATAGTTCTTCCAGCCTTATTTTCTATTCCTTGCCCTTCTTGCTTATTCTCTGTTTTTTTTTTTTTAGTTTTATCTTTAGTTTTATCCTGGCATAACATTGTCAGTGTTATATCTGACATCTCTGTTCATATTCAGGTTGCACTGATACCTGCTTTCACTTCTGTGACAACTCCTATTTTATCTCCTTCTTTTTATTCAATAATCTGCTTCTCCATGATATAAGTACTGTAGCTCTATATCTTGTACCTTGGTTTGAATATCAATATAACTCAGCACTCTCTCCCTCTGTCTCTAAACTTTTCTTCCAACTTTGTGAGCAGGCCACATACCCTTACCCCTCTGAACCCAAGTCTCTATAACTTACTCTGATCCTCTAACTTCCTCTGAAAATCCAGGCCACTGGAACTAGTGCAAAGGCACACCATATAAGATGAAGCCAAGCCCTGTTTGACCTTACTCCAGAGAGTTTTGGAGTAGATCTGGAGTGCACCTGCATTTAACATCTTCTTGATGCTTTAAGCTATGTAACTATTTATTTCAAGCTTGACCTTTGTCATGCTTACCATTTGATTCTCATTGCTGAGGATAACAAATAAAAGACCTCTTTCTGCATGCACTATGGCTCACATGAATGGCTGGTTATGCCATTCAGCCTTACAAATGCTTCTGCAGTATTTCAGCAGTTCATTAATTCCATTTTTACTGATTTTCTCAATGTCTCTGTTATTGTCTATTTAAATGATATCCTTATCTTTTCTGCTGACTGGACTTCTCATACTGAGCATGTTTGTGAAGTCCTTCACTGGCTCTGGAAACATGGTCTCTATGCCAAATCAAAGAAGTGCAAATTCCATACCAATTCCACTGAGTATCTTAGCTACCAGCTCTCTTCTTCTGGGCTCACAATGTTCTCTGACAAAGTTCAGATCATCCAGGATTTGCCTGAGCCTTATAAAGTTTACAATATTCAATTCTTCCTCAGTTTCACTAACTTTTACTACTGTTTTATCCAAGCCTACTCTAAAATCATAGTTTTTCTTACTTACCTCACTTGTAAGGCTATTTCCTGGAATTTCAATGCCTCCTGCCATGCTGCTTTCCAGCATCTTAAAAATGCTTTTATTTCCATCCCTATTCTTATTCATTGGATTCCAGACACTCTGCTCATTGTCAAGACTAATGCCTCTGATTTCACTATCACAGGTATTCTTTTACTCTGATATTTGAATAATAAAGTCCACTCTGTTGCATTATATTTGTGCATGCTCTTAGTACCTGAACTCAGCTATAATATCCATGATAAGAAACTTCTCACCATCTTTGAAGTACTTGAGACCTGGAATTGTTACCTTAAAGATTCCAGTACTCCAGTTGATGTTATTATCAACCATAAAAACCTTGAATATTTTACTATGACCAAACTTCGGACTTGCTGGCAAGCCTGTTGGTCCAAATTCCTCTCCCAGTTCAATCTGCTCATTCATTTTCATCTGGGTCATCTTGGTGTTAAGCCTAATGCCCTGACTTAATAATGGGACATCTATTTTAAAGAAGGGGATAGTAACTATGCCTGTGTCAATCTGCATAACCTCTGACCTGTCTTTACACAAAAACAGCTTACTGCTTTGCTCTGGGCTTCCTTCTTGGTTGCTCCGGTTCTCTGGTCTGCTGCCCTCTTTAATCTTGAATCACTTTATCATAATATCCTCTTAGTGCTCCTATCTGATTCCCTCACCTCTATTTAGCTCTCTGCACTTTAGCCATCTGATTTCTGCTGGTTTATCAACTCAGGAGGTTTTCTATACTTAGATAATTGGATCTATGTTCCAAACATTTCTAATCTATGTTCCTGTGTCCTCTGTTTTAAGCATAACCACCTCTTATCTGGCCACTTTGGACAGAATCAAACCTTAGAGCTAATTTATTGTAATTATATCTGGCCTGGCATTTGTGCTTTTGTCAAAAATTATGTTTTCTCTTGTATAGCTTGTGCCCATGCCAAAATATCCCACCATAAGCCTTATAGCTTCCTATTCCAAAAAAGCCATGGAACTCCATCTCTATGGATTTCATTAAGCAACTTCCACTCTCTTCTGGTCACTTCACAATCCTTATCATTGTAGATTATTTATTGAAGCAGTGTATCTTTATTTATACAGATGATAAGATAACCTCCTCAGAGCTTGTTAAACCCTTCTTACTCCATGTGTTTTCCAAACACAGAGTTCCCTCCCACATTACCTCCAATAATGGTTTTAAGTTTGTGTTGCATTTCTTCCATTCTTTGAAACAAGCCTTTGATATTTGCCTCCATTTCACATTGGAGTACCACCCTAAGAGTGATGGCCAGACTGAGTGAATGAACCAGACTCTGTAACAGTATTTATGTGTTTATTGCAGCTATCAGCAGGACAATTGGTCCAAGCTCCTTTCACTCACAGAATTTGCTTACAACAATGTATCTAATGCAATTACAGGTATTTCCCCTTTCTTTGCTAATAAGGGTCTTCATTGTTTCTCATACTACTTCTGCCTTATTCTACCTTGTTTTCCTCAGCCTTTCCTGAGTTTCTTTGCCCTATACTTTCAAGGGAGTCCCAGCTTGTGATCTTTGTTGGCAAGCATCACCTTTGAGTTTTTAACAGGTCCAGTGATCTTATCTTATCCCTAACCTTCACTAAAGGACATACAATGCCATCCTGCATTTGTACCATTACTTTAGAACCCAAGGCTAACTCTTGTTAAGTCTTATCTCTTAGCTCTAGTCTAAAGGCCTATGTTAGTTTCTACCCAGGCCTAGCATACCAAAAGAAGTAGCATATCTACTTGCAGCTGTAATTGCTATAGTCTGCCACCATTCCATCCAAGATCCCTTTATTTCTTGATATCCTCTAGAAAGAGCCTAGATTTCAACCTGTGGAAAACCCCCTTGACTTTTCTGAAACAGAAGATTTCTTGATTAATTACCCTAGCTCCCTGGAAGACAACCTTTAGAACCTTTTCCTACCTTTCACAGAAAACCAAGAACAAGATTGTATTCTTGTGCATGAATTTTCTTCCACTCTACAGATCTCTTGAAAACCCACTCCACCATCTCCTACTCCTACCAGATGTTGCCCCCCTTTTCCCCTCCCTTCAATTTCTCTTCCCCTTCCTATGATGTTCAACTCTTCCACTTTTACCAAATCTATAGAGCTTCATCATGGTATCCCTGAAAATTTCAATTGAAACCACAACAAAGTGGAAGCTTGGCTGGACTTGATCCAGTTTTATTCTTTATCAACTTAGTGGTCCATAATTCTGATAAAAAAAAAGATTGCTTTTACCCTTTTATATATAATCAAGGAACCTGCCCTTTTCTAGATAACCATCTATAGGAAAATAAGCATCACCAGCATAGTAGTGGCCATGAGAACCCTTAGCAAGTTCATCAAAAATTTTAATGCTTCTTTCAACAAGCAGGACACCATTGCCTTAGCAGTTTACTGGCTTGCCAATATATAGATGCACCAAAACAAGAAAGGTAAATGGTATTATGGTCTTGACAGGACAACAAGAGCAAGGAGAAGGATAACAAAGGTAAAACACTGCAAAAACCCTAAACAGGACTAAAAAAGGGCAAAGGTAGACTTGAAAAGGTTTTAAAATCCAGAAAATCACATTAAGCAGCCAGAAGAGACAAATTTTTATTTCCTGCATTCTAAATCCAATTCTAACCCAGCTTCTACTTGGTTTCCTGCACTTAGTGCTTGCCAGTAGGCTATACTAGTCCCTGATTCTTTCCCATTCAACTCCACCCTTCCTACCACTACTTCACTCCACTTCAGTTATACTCATGCTCTTCTTATTCTAGTATTAATACCATTCCTCTGACCCTCCATTTCCTTTTTACTCTATTCCAACTCTTAGCTTTATTTCATTTACAGTTACTTAGTATATCTTAGTTCTTACTTCATTCTCTCTGGACTACTCTGCTTTAACTTTGCACTTTCTCCTGCTATTTTTTCTTTCTCTTTCCTGTTTTAACTCTCATATCTCCTCACCATCTTTCAGTTTTAGTCTGACATGCCTAGATGCTATCATTACTGACATCTTTATTCATCTTCAAGATGCATTGGCATCTGCTCTTGCTTTTGAGATATCTCCAGTCTTATCTCCCTTTTTTGCTTAGTCTTTTCATTACTCTGGAACTATAAGTACTGTAACTCCTGTATAGTACTGTAGTTTAAACATCAATAAAAACATTCTCCATCTTGATTTTATCCTCACTCAAACCAAGCTTTCCAGATTAACCTCTGAACCTCTGGTTTATTCTAGAGTAACTCCAGGCATTAATAGAATTCTTAAGGAAATCCTAAGGGCATATTCTTATTATAACCAGGCTTGATGCTCCTTGTCTCACCTGTCTTTCATGTTACCATGAGACCACTCTTCTCTCTTTCTCCAACCCCTCTCACAAATTGGAACACCAAGTTATGCAAGGGCATACCACATAAGGTAAAGCTAAGTCCTGTTTGACCCATAAAAAGCTTCTCTTGACCTTTTGGAATCTCTGGACTTTTTCAGAAGCCTCCAGAGCTACATCTCTACTTACAGGCTGAGCACCATTAGTATGCCCAACCCTGAAGTTTTGTTCTGAAGCTCTTCTTTACTGTTATTCTAAATTCTAATGGTACCTTGTACCTAGAGTTTATTCTCTCTAGCTTCTCCCTACAGCCTAGCGGTATGCTTGGCTTGAAGATTCCTTAGTACCTTCAGAATTAGGCTCACAGTAGAGTAACTAGGTTTGCTCAGTTTATTAACTTCCAGTAGTTTTGATACAAATTGTTATGCATTAACTGAGATGCCTTCTGAATCATAACACAGACTGGCATGTGATAGCTAAACTTAACCAGCTGTTATGCACTCCTAGCTAGAAGTGCCAAATGCTCAAGGGAAAAGGGATTTTGAGATACAAGGGGGGCAATGAGTTAATGTTACGACTCTGGAAACCAGAGGCTACATCTAGACTATGGGATGAAAGAGGAGGAACACTGGAGAGAAACTAAATGGTGGCTCAGACGAGGAGCAACTGAGGAATGCCTTGATGAGTGATGATGAGAGGGACTCAGATAAGACATGTGCTCAAGCTTCCTAAGACCTATGCCTTCCTTGAAGGGCCTGGTTTCCTGAGAAGAGCTTTTACTAAAGCCTAAACTGCCTAAAGCTGCAAGTGATAAAGTCTGAGGACTTTAGCACTCTTGGCCCGGCCTTTATATACTACTCTAGAAGGCACATGGACCATGCACATCTGTGTCTACCCTGAAGCGGTACAGTAAGCTAGCCAGTAGCGTAAAAGGCATACTCGTGTAGGCTGTAAGGTAAAGGCATGGATCGGATAGAAGGAATGAGGCAAAGGGCCTCTCATAAGATGTGGGGGAATAGAAGAGAATAGGCATGGTCACAATGAGGACAGAGATCTCTGCCACAGATGAGATCCATCTCTAGATCCTTCAGATCCGATGAGATAGATGAGATCCATGATTGGGGAGACTTGGGGAAGATCCAGGGAAGATCCCTAGATGTGCCTCATGGTCACTAACCTTAGAGATACTTGTATGTATATGCCAGATCCTAAGTTAGGGTTTAGCCTGATAAGGGTTGGGATTCCCATGATCACATGAGAATGAAAGTGGTCATTGCATGGTTTGCAACAGTTAATATCTGAATTACAAGTACTTAAAGCTGGAACTTTGAGATGACTAAGCTACAGTTTATATAGGCTATTGTATCACACATAGAACAAGACACTGATGAGAGAATTCTCATACATGCAGCACAGGCATCAAAAAGAAAAGAAGCTCATGTGAAAACCATCAAAAATCCAGCTTTTAAGAATTGGAAAGAAAGAGATGGAAATGAATAGAAAAGTGGAAATGGAAGTGAACTCTGTGGGATCTCAAGGTAATGAGGTTAACTCTATGCCCTGAGTTATGTAACTCATTATGTGCCCTGATAAGATAAAAGATTAGATAACCACATGAAAAGATATGATATGATTATATAATTAAAAAGAAAAAGTGCATTATAATACCAGCAAGAGGGCTTTTGAACTAGTGGCCCCTAACTTGTTATGTGCTCAGCAACCACTAACAGTCTTCTCATGTGACCATGGGACTCACCTGCCTAAACAAGATAAACCCTAGGCTTAGGTTTGATTTATTATATCAGAGTATTCTTACTCATGGGTTAGTTGTGTAATGTGGATAGATCTCAGATGAGATCTTAGATCAATACTGATGACATCTGATCTAACAGATCTAAATGGATTTCCTTGGTCTTATGATTGCCATGCCTCATTTATATCTGCTACCCTGAGCTTTCCTTTCATTCTCCCACATTCTCATGGTGTGGTTCTCTTCTACTTCCCTTGATCTGCAAGGCCACTACCTCACTTATTACTCATATACCCTATGCCCAGTTTCCCTATATAGAAGGTATAAGTGGTTACTGCTATTGGTTCACATAGATAGTAGATTACTCATCCTGTGTAGAGGCTGTGCCCTCTGGCAATATATATACAGGGTGGGCAAAATCTGGAGTCTCTCCAGTCTTGATCACTTGTATCTTTACTCCTTTTACTTGGGCACTTTAATGTTAACCTGAGTTACTCCTTTTCCTTTCTCCTTACAGCCTGAGCATCTTAGCTGGTGTTAACTCAGGTTATCCTTATCAAGATTCACAAGCCTTGTTTAGGGCCACTAGCATAAAAGCCCTCTTGTTGTTGTTTATGTTGCCTGTTACTCACTGGTGTTGCTAGTATTTGAATTGCACTCTTGGGGTACATAACATAACTAGGCTTGGAGTTGAGACAAGGGAATAAGAGAGCTCTCCAGCTGGAAGGTTGCATGTTATTGTACACCAGAGAGGAAAAAAGAAATATTGAGAGGAGTTATAATAAAAGGTCAAGACTGGGAAAACCCTGAGTCTTTCCCATCCTGTATATATATTCACTAGAGGCATAGCCTCAATACAGGATGACTAATACTACAATTTATGGGCACTAATAGCAGTAAGTACTATTGCTGATAAATAAGAAAACATAAAGCATAGAGTAAAAATAAAGCAGTGGCCTTATGGATCAAGGGAAATAAAAAAGAAGCCATACCATGAGAATATGGAAGAATGGAAGAGAATATTATGCACCTTGATGTCAAAGTGCCTCAAGCTTAGGAAAAGGGAAAGAATTGATAAGGGGAGCCTAGAGTTAACACAAGTAATGTACAAGTGCTCAAAGCTAAGGACTTTGAAATGCTATGCTATAGTTTATATATGTTACAGTAGTGCACACAAACCAAGTCCCTGATGGGAAGATTCCCATATATGCAGCACAGTGATCAAAAAGAAGAGAAGACCTTGTGGGAACCATCAAGGGTCCTGGCTTCTAAAATGGAAGAGAAGAAATGGAAATAAAAAGAAGTATTGAAATAAAAGCAAATCCTGCAGGGTCTAAAGACATGAGACTAACCCTCTTCCCTAGGCCTGATGACCTGTCACATGCCCTGATAAAATAAAAGATTAGATAACCACATGAAGAAGATAAGATAAAGTTGTGTGATCAAGAAAAGAAAAAATATGTCATAATAGAGAAAATGCAGGAACAGTGGATATGAATATGATACAGCAATTATAAGGCTGAGAAGATCCCATCTGGATCTCTGCCACAGATCAGATCCTAATTGTAATCCTTAAGATCTAATATCATTGGTATTAATCTAGATCTTATCTGAGTTCTGCCACATTACATGACCATTACCTGATATTGAAGAATACTCTGAATATAAATCAAACCTTTGCCTAGGGTTAATCTTGTTTTGGCATGTGAGTCTCACAGTCATGTGACAAGACCATCAGTATTCTGCTAAGCACATAACACAAATCTTACAAGTGGTCAAGTTTAAAAAAGACTTGAGTTACCTGTATATCCTATTATATTTATAGTACACAAGCTAATACAAGTAGCTACAGTAAGGTAAACACCAATAATAAAAGTAACAAGAATAAAAGGAAAATCAGACCTAAAAAAGGAGCTTCTAAAATAGCTTATAGAAGCAGTTGGCTAAGAAATAGATTAATAGTTTTGAAAATAATAACAAATGGACCTCTTTCTCACAGAGTACACTGCAGATTTCCAGAATCACATAGTCCTGGTCAATATCAAGGATGACAACATTCTAATTATCTACTATGAAGCCAGAATCCCTCTTTGGCTCTTTTGTCAAATTTAAAACTTTGACAAGATCCCCAGCACCATTAAAACCTGGTATAACAAGGCTATTTATTTCCAGTGAACCTCTAACTGCATCAAACTTACTAAGCTACACTGCAAAAACCCTAAAATCCATGTCTGGATCCCTAGCAATCCCTCTATTATTCCTTGGGCTGAAAAAGATCTGAATGCCATGGATATTAACTCAGTAAAGCTGAGTAAACTAACCCCTTAAGAATGAGAATAATACTTTAAGCTCAGTCTCTGTCTTTATTGCAGGAAGCCCAGCCACAATATAGCCACCTGCCTGAACAATCACTCCCCAGCATTTATCAACAACTTAATTAACCTGCCAATAAAGAAATCTGTTAAGAAAGTCACTATCAAAGAAGAAATAGCTCAGATAGAATGGGTCAGTAATAAAGAACTGGAGATTAAAAGAGTTGGGTTGGATTTTTGAAATGGAGTGCCTTTTCTATACAAGATGCTCCCATCCTCTTCTATACATCTGTACTTGTATCCTTATCTAGAAAATCAATGAGAATCCCTGTACAAGTTTCCCCACCCTTATACCTAAGACTAGTTGTTGAAATGGGACTTTACCCATTGAACTTATAACTTGAACACCTGGTGGATACTCCTAGACTGAACTGCTAAAAGGGCTTTTGAGCTAGTGGCCCCAAACTAGGCAATGAAGGTAGGTTAAGACCACTACAATCAGAGCCAGCAGATACTATATAAGAAATCATTGAGAGAACTTCCAGTTATCTGTATAATCAGTTAAAGGTTAAGAGAGCAAGACTAGGGAAATCTCAGCTCATACTCCCTACCTTTTATATTGCAGAGGTCTGCACACAGACCAAGTACAGGGAGGCTACTCTAAAGTACTACTGCTTATAGACACCTGTAGCAATAACAGCTTAACCATGAATAGTAAAGGAATATATAGAGCAAATATGAAAAATAAGGCAGTGGCCTCACATATCAAGGGATTAGAATGGAAAAGAACATCACACCATGAGGATGTGGGAGAATGGAAAGAAAGTGCACAGAATTAGAGATATAAATAAAGCATGGCAGCAGCAAGGCCAAGAAGATCCATCTGAATCTCTACCACAGATACAGATTCTAATCTAGATTCATAAGATCAAATGTCATCAGAGACTGTACCTGGATCTTATCTGAGATCTGCCACATCACATGACTAATACCTTGTGCAGGGGGAATACTCTAAGATAAAGAACTTAGCCTTAGCCTAGAGTTATTCTTATTAGGCTACTCATTCACATGATCACATGCTTCTGGTCACATAATTATGCAACCATTCATATTATATGCTTTGAAGTTTCCATGGTCACATGCTAGAGACCATCATGTTTGCTAGACATGTAACAGTTGTAGACTTCTCTGCTTTAGTTGATAGTAGAGTGCAAATTAACTGCATTGACTAGAAGTTCATCTCTTACCACAAGTTTCCTACTACCTGACTCCCCATTCCCCTCAATATCTGCAATATCAACTCTTTTCTCAACAAGACAGGTCAAATTACCCACATATGTACTATACTTCTTCAACTAAAAGGAGTTACCTGCTTAATCTCTTGCCATGTTATAATATGTAGAAGTAAAACACTAGTCCTAGGACTATTATGCACTCAACAAACACTAACAGTTTACTCACATGACCATGGGACTCACCTGCCTTATAAGGATAATCCCTAGGCTTAGATTTGATTTATTATATTAGAGTATTCCTCACTTATGGGTTAATCATGTGATGTGGCAGATCTCAGATGAGATCTTAGATTGATACCAATGATATTTGATCTCAAGTATCTAAATAGATCTCCTTGACCTTATAGTTGCCATGTTTCATTTATATCCATTGACCCTGAGTACCTTCCATTCTCCCACATCCTCATGGTTGTGGTTTCTCTTCTAAATCCCTTAATTCATGAGGCCACTGCCTCATTCCTTACTCATTGCCCTATGCCCTATTTCCTATTTAAGAAGGTATGAGAGGTTACTGCTATTGGCTACATAGATAGTAGGTTACTTATCCTATGTATAAGGCTATGCCTTTTGGCAATATATATACAGGGTAGACAAGACCTGGAGTCTCTCCAGTCTTGATCACTTGTATTATCCTCCTCTTACTTGGGCACTGCAGTGTGATATTAACCTGAGTACTTGTTTTTCTTCTTGCCACCTCTTTCTTTCAAGACTCACAAGTCTAGTTTGAGGCCACTAGTCTTAAAAGCCCTCTTGTCATTGTCATTTGTCTGTCACTCACTGGTTGTTGCCAGTATTCAGATTGCACTCAGAGTGGTGCATAACAAGGACTTTCATAGTTCCAAGCCACAAATCCCTGTGTAGACTAGGTGGCCAACTTACTTACCATTTTTATCTTTTTTTACCACTTCAAGGAGCTCTATTGCTCTACAGCTACACAACCCTTCCTCCAACAATATTATCTAAGGGAAATCACTGTAGCCAATAATAAACAGCTAGTTTGTTACCTCAATTGCAAATCCCCAGACAAATCCATTAATAATAGTCTCTACAAATGGCATTTCTTATATGTCATTAACTCTTGTTTCACATTTCTCCCTTTAGTAATAGTGGCAAAATTCATTACCTTCATTGAACTTGCCATTAAGGCTGAAAAGGCCAAACCTAGGACCACTTTTTTCCCAGAATATCAACAATATGTTGCAGTTTTCTCTAATACTCCCAAGACTCTAGACAAACTCCCTTTACCTAGACCTTATAATTACAAGATCAATATCAAGAAGATCTTTGTACCCAAAATCAGGAAGGTTTACCCCCTGACTATCTCTGAGTAACAAGCCACCAAGAACTTTATTGATAAAAATCTCTGTGTGGGCAAGATTTATCCCTCTAACTTCCTCTAAGCATTATTTTTTTTTTTTATCAAGAAGAAGTGAAATGGCAACTCCTAGCCATCCTGCCTTGATACTGCTTGGAGGATGCTCCTATTCTATCCTGGAATGCTGATAAGGCTTTTGGTCTAGTGGCCTCTAACTAGGCAATAAGAGAAGGGATGAGAAAGCCACTCCTGTATAAACCAATAGCTAGTAGCACTAGTGTTGAAACTAGCCTGTATAACTGGCCTAGAGGTCAAGAGAGCAAGTCTGAGTTTCCCCAGCTTGCACCCCCTGCCTTATATATTGCCAGGGTCCATGCATGGACCAAGTATAGGGAGCCTACCCTAAGCTATGCTATCTATGGACACCAATAGTACTACTGGCTCTATTAAATAAGTAAGGTATCTGCATGGGGCAGATATGAAGGAGTGAGGCAGTGGCCTCATGGATCAAGGAATAAAATGAAAGAGGAAGCCACACTATATGAGGATATGGGAGAATGAAAGTGCACTGGTATTAATCTATGGATGAGGCATGGCCACCATAAGGCTGAGGAGATCCCATCTGGATCTCTGCCACAGATCAGATCCTAATTTAGATCATGAGATCAGATATCATCAGGTAATGGATCTAGATCTCATCTGAGATCTGCCACATCATATGACTGATACCTGGTGCAGGAGAATACTCTGATATATTGGACTTAGCTTTAGCCTAGAGTTATCCTTGTAAGGCAACTCATTCACACAATCATGTGCTCCTGGTCACATGACTATGCAACCATTCACATCACATGCTCTACAGTTCCCATGGTCACATGCTGTGAATCATCATGTTTGCTAGATGTATAACAAGAAGAATGGAAAATCTTTCCCTGCTAGAACTATAGATATTTTAATAAACATACTATTTACAATACCTATCCTATCTCACTTATTTTTGACCTTATTGACAAACTTTGGGAAGCAAAGTTCTTTATCAAGTTTGACATTCATTAAGATTACAACATCTGAATTAAAAATGGACATTAATGGAAGGTAGCCTTCATCACTCATAAAGGCCTCTTTGAACCCATAGTTATGTTTTTTGGTCTTAATAACTCACCTGCCAAGTTCCAGCATTTCATAAACAACTCCTTTCACAATATAATCACAGAAGAATGGCTAGTTATCTATATGGATGATCTTCTCATCTTCTTACCCAATGCTAACACATATAGAACCCATATCTCCATGTCCTTTAACAGATAACAGATCTCAATCTCCATCTTAAACTGGATAAATGCACTTTTGCCTCCTTTGAAGTTAAATACCTAGATATGGTGGTTTACCCAGGCAAACTTGCCATGGATCCCATTAAAATTGATGGTATTGCCAAGTGGCCTATTCCTCAGAAAGTCAAGAATATCTATTCCTTTCTGGGTTTTTCTAACTTCTACAGATAATTTATTCCAAGCTATTTTTTCATTACCTGCCTTCTTCTTGGTTCTGGTCCCCAGCCTGCCAGTAATTGTTTGATACTCTCAAGGCCCTCTTTTTTTTTCAGCCAGCCCTTCAACTTCATGACCTCTCCTATTCTTTCACCATTAACACAGATGCCTCTGTCTATGCATTAGAAGATATTCTTCTTCAAACAGATATAAATGGTAACTGGTAATCTTGCTCCTATCTCTCCCAGACATTCTTCTTGGCAGAACAGAACTATAATATCTATGATTGCAAACTTCTTGTGATTATTTGTACACTTAAAACCTGGTGACAATACCTTAAGAGCTCCCTTCATATTATCCAGGTCTTTATCAACCACAAAAACCTCATCTATTTCCATGTACTCTAGATCCTCAACTGCCAACAAGTCCAATGGCTTCTTGACTTTGCTAACTTTAATATCCAGCTCCATCATGTCACTGGATCAATTCTCTCTAATACCAATGCCCTCTTCCATTTCCCAGACCTCTGTTTCTTAGACTTTACAGATAACACAGCCATCACTGCCCTTTCCAAGTATCTCTTCTGCCACATTATTAATATTACTCTAATCATGTATATCTGCAAACACATAGAAACTGACCCTTTGTGCCTATCCCTACTCCACAAATAAGATGACTTTATGTACCCTGACTTCATCAATGCCATGACCACCCCCTTACTGTAATGGGGCTCTGCCCATTCTGCCTTGATACTCAAGCTATCTTGGTAAATGCTCCTATCCTTGAACTGTAAGCAGGACTTTTGTACTAGTAGCCCCTAACTAGGCTGCCAAAAATAAAAGAAGTACAGTGGTCCTGTATAAAGCCTAAGCTCAGCAACCAAAGAAGCCCCTGCTAGAAGAAAGCTCATTGGAATTTCATCTTGGAACAGTAAAGAGATCTAGTGGGCTACTTGTATAATCCCACAGGTAATTAGTCTAAAGGACAAGTAGAGCAAGACTGGGAAAATTCCAGCTTGCACTCCCTGCCTTATATATTGTTAGAATCTGTGCACAGACCAAGTACAGGAGGTCTACTCTAAGGTCTGCTATCTAAGGACACCAATAGCAGTAACCACTTAGCTAATATATAAAGTATGGTAAAGACATGGAGTGGGAGTGAGGAGTAAGGCAGTGGCCTCATGGATCAAGGGATTGGAATGAAAGAGAAGCCATACCATAAGAATATGAGAGAAGAGAAGGGAAGATGCATAGGATTAGAGATATGAATGTAGCATGATAGCAGCAAGGCTAAGGAGATCCAATCTGGATCTCTGCCACTGAAACAGTGCCTTGCCATTGTGTTCTTGATCTCATTCTGTCCAGTGGATGCTTTACTACTAAAGAGCTGGGTTTGAACTTAGACCCCAGTGAACTAGGCAAGGAGTAGAAATGAGAAGAGTCAAGGCCTTGTATAAAGCACTAAGGTTCAAGTGTGCAAGACTGGAGAGTCCCAGCTTGCACCAGCCCTTTATATATGCTACAGATATGCACATGGACCATGTAACTAGTCCGGCTCTAAGTAATGCTACAGTAATCAGGCCAATGGCATTAAGAGAGCAAGTATCTTAACAGTACTGCATGGGAACTGCCAGGCAATGATGTCATGGCCTAGAATGTGACTAAGTGAAGATGTGAAATGGTGAAAGTGTGAAATGGTGAAGATGTAAAAAGGTGAAATGTAAGAAGTGTCCCATGGTCACGTGATGAGAAAATGAAAATGCAATTATAACAGCCACAGATCAGATGTTATCAGGGACTGTACCTGGATCTTATCTGAGATCTTCCACATTATGTGACTGATACCTGGTACAGGGGAATACTCTGATATAAAGGACTTAGCCTTAGCCTAGGGTTATCCTCATAAGGATACTCATTCATACAATTATGTGCTTCTGGTCACATGACTATGCAACCACTTGCATCATGTGCTCTAAAGTTCCCATGGTCACATGCTTGAGACCATTGTATTTACTAGCCACATAACACTTACTGGCCACTCTAAATATTTAAAAATCTTTCAAATGATCAAACAAGATTTCTGGTGGCCCAGCATGGCCACTTATATTTGCAACTTTGTTAAAAGGTATGTTATTTGTCAGCAAAACAAAGTTAACACCTACTCCTTTATCCCTGCTCTTTTTCCTCTGAAGAATGCCATTTAAAGTGAAAGCAGATATATTGATGTCATATCCCATGTTACGACTCTGGAAACCAGAGGCTACACCTAGACTTGGATGAAAGAGGAGAAACACAAAGAGAATCCTAGTGGAGGCTCAGATGAGGAGCAACTGAGGATGATCCTGAAAGAGAGAGGATGAAGAGGACTCGGATGAGACTCGAACTTGAGACTGCCTAGTTCCTATGCCTTGAAGGGCCTGGTTTCCTAAGAAGAGCTTTCTGTAAAGCCTAACTGCCTAATGCCTAAAAGTGATAAAGTCTAAGGACTTTAGCACCTAGGGCTTGGCCTTTATATACTACTCTAAGATGTGCACAGACCATGTACATCCATCTCTACCCTGAAGTTGTACAGTAAGCCGACCTATAGCAGTAAGAGCATACTCGTGTAGGCCGTATGGTAAGTACATGGATCAGATATGAAGGAATAAGACAAAGGGCCTCTCGTAAGATGTGGGGAAATGAAAGAGAAGAGGTGTGTGGTATGTGAGAATGGGAATCTCAATCCACAGATGAGATCACCTTGGCAGATCCATCAGATTCATGGAGATGGTCAGATCTGAGATCGGGAGATCAGGGGAAAATCCAGGGAAGATCCCTAGATGTGCCTCATGACCACTAATCTTAGGAATACTCGTAGATATAAGCCAGATCCTAAGTTAGGGTTTAGCCTGATAAGGGATGGGATTCCCACGATCACGTGAGAGTGAAAGTGGTCATTGCATGGTTTGCAACATCCCATGCCATTGTTATATTCTGCATTCTGAATCCAATTCCAACCCAGCTTCTACTTGGTCTTCTGCACCTATGCTTGCTAGTAAGCTATACTAGTCTCTGGTTCTCCTTGATGCACCTCTGGCCTTTCCACCACTACTGCATCCCATTCCAATTACATTTATATTATAGCTCCTCTGACCCTCTATTCCCATTTTGCTCTATTCTGACTTTAGCTTTGTTCCATTCCCAGTTACTTAAGTACATTTTAGTTCTTAATTCATTTCTCTGAATTATTCTATTTTAACTCTGCACTTTCTTTCACTCTTGTTTCTTTCTCTTTCCTGTTTTTACTCTTGCATTTTCTCACCACCCTTCAGTTTTAGTGTAACTGCCTTCATGCTATCATTGCTGACATCTCCATTCATTTCCAAGATGCATTGACATCTGCTCTTGCTTCTAAGACAACTCCAGTCTTATCTTCCTTTCTTGCTTAGATCCTTTACTACTTCAGAACTATAAGTGCTGTAACTTTTATATAGTACTGTAGTTTGAATATCAATGAAAATACCCCCCTATCTTGAATTTGTTTTTACTCTGATCAAGCTTTCAAGCTTACTCTCTAAATCTCTGGTTTACTCTGAAGTAAACACCAGGCCTTAATGAAATCCTTAAGAAAATCCTAAAGGGCTTGTTCTCATTATAACTAGGCTTGACACTCCTTGTCTTACCTGTATTTTATGTTAAGCCATGAAACTGCTCTCTTCTCTTCCTCTAATCTTCCTGTAAATTGAAACATCAAGTTATGCAAGAACACATCACATAAGGTGAAGCCTCTTATGGGTACTCCCTGTCCTTGTCTTGGATACTTGAGTTTTCCTTGGTGAATGCCTTCCTGTTCCTAACTGCTGAGGCTTTTGTGCTAGTTGCCCCTAACTAGGCTACCTTGGGGATTTATGATGGTCCTGTATAAAGCCTGTGGGGCTCAGCAATCAAAGGAGTAAAGCCTCATGAGAGCTCTGATGGATCCCTTCTTGGGACAGACCTGAGATCAAGAGTTCTCGACTGTGTAAACCTTAAGAGGTCAGAAGAGAGCAAGACTTGGTTTCCTCAGCTTGTACTCCCTACCTTATATATTACCTGGGTCCATGCACAGACCAGCTACAGGGAGCCTACCCTAAGTCTAGCTATCTATGGTCACCAATAGCCTAAGTAGCTCTTGCCTTTAAATAGATATATAGATGCATGCATGGATTGTGTATAAGGGGTAAGGCAATGGCCTTGTGGATGCAGGATGGAGAAGAGCTGCCATATCACGAGGATGTGGGGGAATGGAAGAAAAGATGCGAGGGCTCATGGATATGAATCGAGGCATGGCTGCTGTGAGGCCGAGGAGATTGTATCTCTGCCACAGATTCTGGGGATCTCAATCTCATCTGAGATCTGCCATATTAGTGATCTGATACCTTTGTGTGGGAATACTCTAAAGGACTTAGCCTTAGCCTAGGGTTATCCTTGTTAGGCATCTCATTCACATGATCATGTGCTCCTGGTCACATGACCACTTGCATCACATGCTCCACAGCTCTCAACAGTCATGTGACTGCCATGTTAGGTTGGGGACTGTAACAAAGCCAAGTCCAATTTAATTCAAGGAAAGCTTTCCTTAACCTTCTAAAATCTCTGGACTTCTTTGAAAGCCCCTGAAGCTATGTTCCTACTTACAGGTTAAGCACCATCAGTATGCCAAACCTGTTATATCCTGTGCCTTCTAAATCTACTTCTTCCATCTCTAATGCAACCTCAGTTAACCCTAAGTTGTATATTATCTAGTTTCCTTACTTCCATTTCATTCTATCTAATAATACCTACAACTTTGTATTTATTAACTCTGGACCTTTTTAATACTATTTTGTAGCTACTCTATTATTTTCCTTCTGTTTCTGTCCCCTAGTTTCCTTTGCTTCTCCCTGCCACCTTGCCATTTCAGTCTGACAAGATTAAATGTTGTTCTCCCTGACATCTCCATTTGTCTCTTAAATATCTAGACACCTGCTTTACTTTTGAGTTGGTATCTGTCTTATATTACTATACTATTCCACTCTCCAAGGTATAGATACTATAGCCTTGTATCTTATATCTTAGTCTGAATATTAACATTAATAACCCCATTGCCTCTAATAATTGTGCTTGATGCCAATCTCTCTCCCTTGACCTAACATTGTAGTTTCCCCAAGTCTGGTACTTCCCCTATGTTATACTGCAAGACTTTGAGCAACTACACCTATATTCTTGGTATGCTCCTGCTACTGCTAGAGGTACTGCTGAAGCCTAACCTTTGAACTAGAGGCTAGGAGAACTAGGCAAGAAGGGATTTGGATCAAGAAACCTGTAAAGACCTTAGAGGTTCAAGTACATAATACTTGAGAACTTCAGCTTGAACTTGTACCCCTTTTATACCATTGCATCTTGAGCATGGACCAGGAAAGTGTGCCCTGCCCTACAGTAGTGTACAGTAAGTTGCCCAATGGCAGAAAGAGAGTAAAAGTCTAGAAACACATGAAAAAAACAGGTAGTATGAGATCATAGGCTAGATTAGTCTAGATCTAGTGAAATGTAAAGTGGTAAAGTGTAAAGATGTGAAATAGTGACATGGTGAAGGGTTAACATAGTCATATGATGTGACCATGTGAAGAGTTGAAGGGAAATACAAATAGGTAAAAAATAAAACAAAAGAAAAAATGTGCATTATAATACTCTGACTCTCTGATCCAACTTTGACCTCTTTATAAATTGAAGCACCCAGTGCTAGCACAAGGGTGCACCACATATAGTGAAGCCAAGCCCCACTTGTTCTGAAGGTACCCAGAGTATTTCCAGAAGTATGTCCCAAGTTATAATACAACTCCACAGTTTGCTTTAAAGCTCTTCCTTACTGTTACTCTGAATCCTAGTGATACCTTGCATCTAGAATTTAACCCCTCTAGCTTCTCCCTACAGCCTAGCAGTATGCTTGGCTTAAAAGATCCATTAGTACCCTTAGAATTAGTTTAATAGTAGAGCAACTAGATTTTGAAATGGGACTCTATCCATTAAACTTGAGACTTGAACAGCTGGTGGATACTCCTGAACTGAACTGCTGAAAGGGCTTTTGAGCTAGTGGCTCTGAACTAGGCAATGAGAAAAGGTTGAGACCACCACTCCTGTATAAATCAACACTAGCAGATACTATATAAGAAAACCTTAAGAAAGATCCCAGCTATCTGTATAACCAGCTAAAGGTCAAGAGAGCAATACTGGGGAAATCCCAGCTTGCACTCCCTACATTATATATTGCAGAGGTCTGCACACAGACCAAGTATAGGGAGGCTACTCTAAAGTACTACTATCTATGAATACCAGTAGCAATAACAGCTTGACCATAAATAGTAATGGAAATGCATGAAGTGAAGATAAAGAAGTGAGGCAGTGGCCTTGTGTATTAAGGAATTGGAATGAAAGAGAACACCACACCATGAGGATATGGAAGAATGGAAAGAAAGTACATAGGATCAGAGATATAAAATAAGCATGGCAGCAGCAAGGCCAAGGAGATTTATTTGGATCTCTGCCACAGATCAGATTCTCTATCTAGATTGTAAGATCAGATGTCATCAAGGACTGTACCTGGATCTCATATGAGATTTGCCACATTATATAACTTATACCTGTGCAGGAAAATACTCTAAAAAATAGAACTTAGCCTTAGTCTAGGGTTATTCTTAATAAGGCTACTTATTTACACAATCATGTGCTTCTGGTCACATAACTATGCAACCACTCACATCACATGCTTAACAGTTCTCACAGTCATGTGCTAGAGATATTATGCATTTCAAGGTTGAAGTGCCAATTGCTTGAAAAGAAGTATTGTAAGAGAAGTAATGAGTTAACACCTATATTACAAGTGCTCAAAGCTAAGGAATATAGTGTGAGAAGTGACCTTTTATATAGTACAGAGACATGTACACAGATCATGACCCTGATGGGAAGATTCTCATACATACAGCATAGAGATTAAAAAGAAGAGAAGCTATTGTGGGAACTATCAAGGATCCAGCTTCTATAGAATGGAAAAGAAGAAGTAAAGATGAAAAGAAGATCTGAAATAGGGGCAATCCTGCAGGGACTTTAGAGGTACCAGACTAACCCTGTATTCTGAGTCATGTAACTTGTCACATGCCCTGATAAAATAAAAGATTAGATAATCATGTGAAGAAAATAAGATAAGGTCATATGATCAAGAAAAGAAAAAACATATCATAACACTACCCCCTTTTTAGCTCTCAGATTCCATATGAGAGAAACAGAGGGGTGCTTTAGAGGTGAAATTCTCATAGAGGTGGAAAAGGCAAGCAAAGTCTGTGAAAGAAATAGAAAAGAGCTGATGAAGTGCTGAAGAATGTAGTTTGTGAAAATTGCATATGAGTTCTGGAGCATTAGCCATATTCTCTGCTGTCTGCCAAGTGCAATTCTGGTTGACATATCCTTTTCAATAAACAAGGTACTTCAGCTTGCCCTTGCATAGGTGAGAGTCCATAATCTCCTCTACCTCATATTTACTATGCCCTTCTTTTATAATGACAATGGGATCCAGAGTAATTACTGCTTGTTCTGGTAAAAAATCAAGGGCCTACTTGACTCAACTAATGTTAACCACCAGATGAATTTTCATGGTGGTGGGGAGTTGTAGACAGACAGCATTGGGGAGGATGTTAAGTACCTTGAAAGGGCCAATCCAGCATTGTGTCAATTTGATGAAGAAGTAAGAAAAAGATAGGTTTGCATTGACAGCATCATGGAATCACCTTTGACATAAGAAGCATAGAATGATTTGGTGTTTTAGAAAGTCATAGTGTTACAAGCTTGTTTCAGAGAGTCATGAATAGTAGCAAAAGAACATTATAGTTGTTTTGCAAATGGAGAAGATATGAGGGGACCTTTAAAGCCCATGCAAGGCATGAAATATTTGGTAATGGCAAAAGGACTGGTCTTTGTGACAGAAGAAAAAGAATTGTTGTGGTGAAACTCTACCAGTTTTACCCAATCAGCCCAGTCTGCTTGTTGTTTGAGTACAAATGTCCTTAAATATTTTTCCAACTCCTGGTTAATGTGCTCTGTTTGACCATCCATTTGTGGGTAATATGCAGTGGAGAGTTTAGGAGAAATATGGAGAGCCTTATGCAGCTTCATCATGAACTCTGAAACAAATTGTGGCCCTCTATCTGAAACCAAAGAGCAAGGGAGGTCATGATGCAATCAAACATGGTTATGAAAAAGTTTGGCTAAATTTAAAAAAGAGAGAGAAAAAGTACAAGGAATAAAAACAACTTCTTTAAAGAACCTGTCCACCACAACTAAAATAGCATTCTTATCTTAAATCAAAGGTAATCCTGTAATCAGATCCACTAACAGGTCTTGCCAAGAAGCTAATGCTATGGGTAAAGGCAGGATGGGCACTGGGAGTTTTTGTCCTGTGATCATAGCACAGGTAGGACAATAACAAATAAAAGATATGATATTGTCTTTCAAGAAGAGCTAATAATAATGCTGAGTAAAAAGTTAAAAAGTATTATGCACTCACCAAACACTGACAGTTTACTCACATGACCATGGGACTCACCTGCCTTATAAGGATAAACCCTAGGCTAGGTTTGATTTATTATATCAGAGTATTCTCTGCTAATGGGTTGATCATGTGATATGGCTGGATCTTAGATGAGATCTTAGATCAATACCAATGATATCTGATCTAATGGATCTAGATTAGGATCATATCTGAGGCAGAAATCTAGATAGATCTCCTTGGCCTTATGACAGCCATGCCTTTATCATATCTGTTGACTCTGATGCACTTTCATTCTCCCATATCCTCATGGTTGTGGTTCTCTTCTATTTCCCTTGATCTGCAAGGCCACTGCCTTATTCTTACTCATTGCCCTATGTCCCATTCCCTATTTAAGAAGGTATGAGAGAATACTGCTATTGATTACATAGATAGTAGGTTACTCATCCTGTGTATAAGGCTATGCTGTTATGGGTGACTACCCATATCCTTGATTTTTCACTGACACCTTGGTGAGCACCTTCCTTGCTACTGCTAGGGCTTTTAAGCTAGTGGCCCCAAACTAGGCTGAAGAGAAAGTCGGAGCTGGATAACCCTAGAGAGCTCAGGGAGATCTCTAAAGAGGGACAGCTGGGAGATCGTAGAGATCTCTTGTATAATCTCCTAAGAGACAAGAGAGTAAGGCTGAGGAGACCTCAGCTTACCACTCCCTGCCTTTATACTATTGGAGTCTGCGCACAGACCAAGTACAGGGAGCCTACCCTAATGCTAGCTATCTATGTTAACCAATAGCCTAAGTAGCTCCTGCTCTTGTAATAGATAGAGAGAGGGCATGGATCGTGTATGATGGGTGAGGCAAGGGCCTCACAGATACAGGATGGAGAAGAGGAACCACACCATGAGGATGTGGGAGAATGAAAGGGAAGCACTGCTCTGATCTATGAAAGAGGCATGACCGCCTGAAGGCCGAGGAGATCCAATCTGGATCTCTGCCACAGATCAGATCCTAATCTCCATTAGAGATATCATCAGATAGATCTAAGATCTCATCTGAGATCCAGCCACAGTCATGTGACCTCACACGTGCCAGAGAATACTCGTATAAGAACTACTAACCTTAGTCTAGGGCTTGACCTTATAAGGCTGCTCCTTTGCATGATCACGTGCTCTTGGTCACATGACCCGCATCACATGCTACTGGAGAACTCTCATGATCATGTGTGACCATGTGTTAGGCTGGAGCCATAACATATGCCTTCTGACAATATATATACAGGATGGGCAAAATCTGGAGTTTCTCCATTCTTGATCACTTGTATCATCCTCCTAAAGCTTGGGCTCTTCTGGAGTTAACCTAAGTAATAGTCCTTCTTCTTGCCACCTTTCCTTTCAAGATTTACAAGCCTAGTTCAGGGCCACCAGTTTAAAAGCCCTCTTGTTGTTGTCATTGTTCCTATCACTCACTAGTTATTGCCAGTATTTGG
>JBBPJW010000241.1:0-28176 GCA_038088935.1 Pulveroboletus aff. viridisquamosus
TCGCCAAATATTAGACTGTATAGCGGATGCCGCATAATTTCGTTCGGTAATCCCGCGAGTAGCTTCCCGTTGACCAAAAGTGACCCATTGAGCAAGTTAAGATGCACCGTTTGCGAACACTGGTCAACCGCTGGTGCAGTCGTACACGACAACCAGCGTGAATTCGGACTCTGCAGTGGGGTCCAATTCGAACCTGGACGGTAGTGGGGCCAAACTCTTCTAACTGCAAGGTTAATTCCTTGATCGCTGAGGTCGGCTTGGATAGCGTCCCTCACGAAAGTCTCAAGAGCCAGAGAAACGCGGCGATCTCGATCAAGGAGTAATTGCGAATATGCAGGGAGGCGAGAGTCCTCGGCAGGCGCGTGGTTGTGGATCAATATAGCGGAGGAAAGTAGAGCCTCGATGTCTTCTGTTGTGTGAAGGAGTGTTCGGACGAACGCAGGGTCAACATCAAACGTGCTTCGACAAATCGCTGCAGCGTCTCGCAAAAACCCGCGCAACTCTTCATCTCCTGGTGCTTTTGCAAACCTAGCTGCTAGCTCCAGTACCCAAGAAAACACCTTGCCACGTGCAGTACGAAGAAGTTCAAGCGCTCTCCGTCCGACAGATCCATCACAGCTGGATGCAAGTAGACGACGAGCCAAGAAGGAAATAGTATCCACTGTCACTGCTTCCAACCAATTTGCTTCAACATCCCGCAGGAGACTCTCTAGCTCTTCTAGAAGCGCGTGGCAAAAGGACGACCGTTCAATCTCCTGGTGCCAAGTACACACTGTATCTGCAAGCGGTCCAACTTGAGAAGCCGCTTGAGCCAACAGAAAATGGACCTCGTGACGATGGAAGCTCAGAGATCGACCTCGCATTTCTCGGAGGATGTTGAGCCATTGAAGCGAGCCACCGCTGCGGAGGTGTCCAAACGCCATAAATTCATGAATGGAAAGGTCGGTATCGCAGTCGAACTGGTTTGCCACGACATCATTCGACATGTGGGAGGTGGCACCAACGTACTCTTGCAAGTTCTGGTATGACCCACTTTGAACGTTGTATGTGCAGAATTTGCTGATGTCAACGCGACCCAATGCCTCCGAGACAGGAATGCAAGTATTATCATCAAAACTGCAGAACGATAACCCATTGTTGACACAGACCCGTTCCTCCGTGGTTGGAATGTGAATATTATCATGTGTGGGCGGTTTCGTCTCGGAAGCGAGGGTTATCCGAGACCTCGGACACTGGACGAGATAAGGCCGGAGCGCAGAGTACCCATTGAGCCGGACATAAGAATCTTTTTTCTCAACGAGTGGAGAACTCAGAAGATCAACTAGGAGACGACATGTGGCGGTGCGCCACATGTTGAAGGAGACTGGACAGTCCAACTCGAATACCACGACCTCAGCGCGCAACTGCTCAGCCGGCAACGGCCACTCGTGAACAGATATTTCCATGTTCCCGAGTTCCCTTTCAAGGCTGCACTTGGTGCAATGGCGGACATGGTATTCGAACCCGTCCCGATCAATAGACTGCTCGTGATCTAGCTTAGCAGCTTGGCGTTGTAAGTCGGCATGACGGGCGTTCGCTCGTTCGAGTTCAGCAACCTTTTTACGAACTTCGTGCTGCGCCACCTCCTCGATTCGTGTCCTGAGACTCTGAAGACGCGAAGAACTTCGGGAGAAACGGATGGCAAAGCTGTTTGGAGCGATTGTTGGAGAAAAAACCGACCATCGACTTTGTGACTGAGAATGGCGATGAAAGAGGTATCGATATGCACAGTGAAGACGATGGAGGCTGCCAGTCTTGCAAATCAGCAGTTCTTCCAACAGACTTATGGGAATCTCTGGAGAGTAGTCCGCGAGTATGGGAATTTCCTTGATAGCTAACTTGTCAAGTGCAATCCAAAGCTCGATCATGGTCAACAGCATGACTGACAGAAGCTCCGGATTGTTCGCGTATGTTTTCAGCGCACTCGACGAGTATTTATCCGCTAAAATATCTAGCTTCATGCATGCTTCATCGTTGTTACTGACCTGATCAACCCAGGAATCAATGTCATGCTCAACCGCCCTCTCGACATCGTAGAGGATGACGTGGGGTTCAGTGTGATATGCCACCTCGAAATCAGCACTGCGTGAAGATAGAAATTCATCAAGAGTACCCCTATGGCAATGGCTGGGGCTAAAGTGGGTGTCGAGAGGACTGCCGTTGTGATTCACTAGAGCACTACGAAGGTAGTTGCCACTGCCTAGGAGTGACAGCCGAATGTCCCGAGAAAGATCAAGCTGAGAGGGAGCCCAGATAGGATATACGCGCTCAGCAACCTGGACTTGTTCCCACCTCCTCCCAAGAATCGACCGGAGAGACCTGCA
This sequence comes from Pulveroboletus aff. viridisquamosus, assembly GCA_038088935.1. Taxonomy (NCBI): domain Eukaryota; kingdom Fungi; phylum Basidiomycota; class Agaricomycetes; order Boletales; family Boletaceae; genus Pulveroboletus; species Pulveroboletus aff. viridisquamosus. Next base: position 2,364 of record JBBPJW010000241.1, read on the forward strand.
TGTCTCCAACGCGGCATCGGACAACCAGTCTGACGCGGCAGACCCTAGCTTCCGCAAGCGCCGGCTGATTTTGGCTAACATGGATTGGATTAGATCATTGGGGAGATCTGCGGAAATCTCTTCTTGTGCAAGGCGACACATGAAGAATAGCATGAACTCTTTGTAGGTATCATGCCCTAGAGTAGACCGATCCAGGGAAATCTGAAGAACGACTTTGATAAGGAGCCAGAGTGGTGAACGCCGCCATGGCAACCCCGAGTCGTTGCCTACGACGTCGTCACCCACATGCTTGCTGATACGAACGATGTCGGCAGGGCCACCGACACTTCTCAAGATGCCGGTAAGCAGCTCGGTGATAAAGCGTGGATGTGTATCCCGCACTTTGAGAGCTGTGGTTGATGCTTCTTGACTCTTCGGATCGGAATCAAGGACGTCTACATTCATGTGAACGAGGAAATTCACTAGTTCAGAAAGAAAGTTCTTGTCTTCAAGCACGACGTTGGGAACCTCAATGGCTGGCCCAGGATACGAGCAGATGAGCCTTCCTTTGGCGGCCATCACATCCTCAGCATTCGGGGATACCTCGAACGACTCGAAGATGGTGACATCTTTCTGCTTCCTAAAGACCACTGCCGCATTTTGAGCTCGGATAGGGAACGCGAGGACATCTATATTTTGTGAGCTCTCAGGTTACTACGGGCACTCGAAATCTTACCTCCCGCATTCATGCTGCTAAGCTGAGAAACGGTCTGAAACTGGACCGGGCCGCCGAACTGGACAGTGGCCGCCAGATTACTCAACATTCCTAGGATATGGTGCCATTGTGGCAGGTTGATGATGTCGATGTAGTTGCAGTAGATCTGTGCAACAGAGGCAATCGCCCCAGCTAGAGCATGGTCACTGAAGATGTTGCGATCATCCGCGTCAGGAAGCTTGAGAGGAAAGAACACATGCGCGACGATATATTCTAGTGTACGAAGGTTTCCGTCATCAAGTACGGAATGAAACATTTGAGTGGTAAATGGTAATGAGAATGGGCTTTGGGCAAGCAATGGGGACTTGATGGAGGGGAAGGAGCAGACACGTGTATGAGGCTCTGTCCTTATATTAGTTGACTAAATCGATTGGCCTTGAAATCCAAACAGCAAGCAATGGAATTAGACCTTATGCACTGTCGAGAAATACCTGCGAAAAGTGATACTCCCTCATAACAGATAGCATGTCAGACATGTCCACTTTGTTTTCAGGGATCTTGCACTCATTATGAATACTTCTCTATGACATATCACTAGCACTTCATCAGCAAATTCACAGTTACTTTTCTCGTACTTTGTCGTCACTTTGCGTTACTTTGTCATACTTTGGCAGGTCATTGTAATGCACGACCGCACATGTCATGCACTTCCAGGTCTGCATCGCACCACACATATGTCACACCTCAAATAGGAAATGCACAGCATGACATATTTTTTTCTCAGCCTCTTCTCCTCCCATCCCCATATTACAATGAGATACCGAGCTTGTTTGAGAGCCAGAGATCAATGAATTAAAGTGGAGTGATACACAGATGTAATATTTTAATATATTGAGCTCAGTAACATGAATCTAAAAAAACTGCTGTGCAATACATTTTTTGATTTATAAGCTTCTGAAATAATTCAATGACATTAAATGAAAGTGGATAAATGGTGCAACCAAATGTTCTAGTGTCTAGTGTGGGCACTCTTAGCTTCCAGTAGTACATGAACTCTATCCAGCATGCTCTTATATAACTGTATAATATACTCATCTTCAATATCTTCTCACTTCTTATCAAAGCCTTCTATAGCTCACCAAGACTCTTTGTGTTATACACTGGCACTACTTAGCTAGGGGCTATTTTTCATTCTTACCCTAAGCTAAGTTCTCTTTACTATTTACTATCTTTGACTGCTTTCATTGATCTTATCTCATCTCATCTTATCTTCATCTTATATCTTATCATGCCATGAGGTTGGATCTAGCCTGGTCTAGCCTTTGTACCTCATGTAGTGTAGCCATTTATCTCATTGTAGTCTAGGCTTTCTCTGATGTCATGACCTAGCCCTCTAATATCATACCTTACCTTTGCCTTGCTTTCTTTTACTAATTACTCTCTATTTGCTATTGGTTCCTATTTAGTTTCCCTTTGCCCTATTTCCTTATTTAGCATTGTTCTCTGTACACCAACTACCTCATGTATTTCCCATGGCCTGGTTCATGTACACTTTGTAGCAATATATAAAGGGGCAAGGGCATAGACTGGTTTCCCAGTCTAGAGCACTTGTTTACTTGTTTACCTTGTTTCCTAGTGCCTTCTCTAGGCTGTCATTCTTTTGTCCCCCCAGTATTGGGCATCCTCCAAGGTGGCTTCCTCTTGCTATTGGTCTAGATTCATAACACTTTGGTAATATTGTGCAGCTCTGCACATGATGTTTCAAATATTCCCAAATATATAATGTTCATATTAGGGCTATTGGGAGGCCAATCAAGTTTGTCAATGTGTTTTTTTTGTAAATCAGAAAGAAGCAAGGTATAAAGTATGCTTTAAATTATTGTTCTGTTGAAAATAAATGTCCTTCTTGTTGATTCTGAGGTCACAAAGGATTCCAAGAAGTTTATTATCAAGGATTTGAGCATATAGTCTTGTCCTCAACATAACAAATCCTCTTTAATTCCTAAGCTAAGATATACTCCCAAACTGTTATAATTGCTTTTTCCCTTTTCACTTTTCATCATGTGACTGTGGGAACCCTTTCACCCTTTCACATCTTCACTCTTTCACTTAAATCACAATCTAGACCATGACATTATTGCCTGGCAGTCTCCATGAGGAACTGCTAAGGTACTTGCTCATTTATTGCCATTGGTCAGGCCATTGTAGCATAGTTAGGGCCAGCCCAGTTACTTGGTCTGTGTGCAATACTATAGCATATATAAAGGGCTGGTGCAAGCTGGAACTTCCCAGTCTTGTGCACTTGAGCTCTTAGCTTTATACAAGGCACTAGATTCTTTTCTTTACTCCTTTTGAAACAGCAGTTGACCATTATGTCTTGAACTCATACTGGTCCAGTGGACACTTCTTTCAAAGAGCTGGGGTTTTAACTTAGACCCCCAGGGAACTAGGCAATAGTGGATAAAGGGAAAGGAGTTAAGGCCTTGTATACAGTACTAGGACTCAAGTGCACAAGACTGGGGAGACCCAGCTTGTGCTAGCCCTTTATATATGCTACAGTATTGTGCATGGACCATGTAAATGGGTCCAGCCCTAAGTATGCTACAGTAAACTAGCCAATGGCAATAAAAGAGTGAGTATCTTAGCAGTTCCACATGGGAACTGCCAGGCAATGATGTCATGGTCTAGTCTTGTGATATGGTGAAAGAGTGAAGAAGTGAAAGAGTGAAAATGTGAAGAGGTGACAATGTGAAATGGTGAAGAGGTAAAGAGATGAAAGTGTCCCATGATCACATGATGGAAAAATTAAAAATGATTATAACACCTTTTGCCTAGTTCCCTGAGGTCTAGCTAAAACCTCAGCTGTTAGTATTAAGGTGCCCACTGGGCAAATCATTGAGACATGAGGTCAGGGTGGCAAGAAGCTGCTTCACAAACCATAATGTTTTTACCACCATTTTTGACAGATTTCTTCACAAAGTGTTCATCAAACTCTTGACCAGGACTCCTCCAACACCATTCATAACTGTTATGGATCTAGATCAACAGCAAGAGAAAACCACCCTGAAAAGTGCCCAAAATTAGAAAGAACAAAAGAATTGTTATGCATCTAGTGAATATAACAGTTTCTGGCACATGACCATGGAAACTGTTAAGCATGTGATGTGATCTAGTTGCAGTCATGTGACTTAAGAGCATGTGATTGTGCAAATGAGCTTTCTATTCAAGGAAATTCTAGGTTAAGGCTAAGTCCATATATCTAGAGTATTTTTCTGCACAGGTATTGGTCATGTGATGTGGCAGATGTTATGCACCTAACTGAGGTGCCACTATACATGATGTGGACTGGTGTATGACAGTAATGAACAATCAACAAGAGGGCTTTTGCACTAGTGGCTTTAAACTAGGCAAGAAGAGAAAGAATGAGTCTAGACAAAGGGAAGAAATAAGAAGTAGCCCAAGTTAACACAAGTAGCAGTACAAGTGCTTAGGCTAAAGGAAAGTAGAGACACAAGTGGTGAAGATTGGGGAAATTCCAAGTCTCTTCCTATTCTTTATATATTAGCAGAAGAGATGCATAAATCATATATAGGAAAGGTAATTACTATTTATGAATCAATAGCAGTAAGTATACATGCTGATAAAGAAAGAAGCATAGGGTGGAGGATAGGAATAAGGTAGTAGCCTCATGAATCAGGAATATGAAAAGAAAAGCATAGAAATGGAGGAAAAGCATATAGCATCAGTGAATATGAATATAGCCAGGCAATTATAAGGCCAAGGAGATTCCATCTGGATTTCTGCCACAGATCAATCTTAATCTAGATTCATTAGATCAGATATTATTGGCATTAATCTAGATCTCATCTAAAATCTACCACATTATGTGACCAATACTATATATGGGGGAATACTCTGAATATAGACCAAATTTTTGTCTAGGGTTAATTTTGTTTAGGCAAGTGAGTCTCATGGTCATGTGACAAGACCATTAGTGTTCTGCTAAGCACATAACAGCAGATCTCAGATAAAATCCAGGTACAGTCCAATAATATCTAATCTGTGGCAGAGATCCAATGGATTTTCTCAGCCATGTATTTATCATTACTGCCTTCCCTATGTGCTTTCCTTCCATTTTCCCTAATATATAAGGCCACTACCTCACTTCTTAGTCATGCCCTATGTCCTTCCCTTACTATTTATAGGTTAAGTACTTACTGTTACAGCTCCAGCCTAACATGCAGTCTCATGTGACTATGAAAGACCAGAAAGCATGTGATGCTCTGGTCATGTGATCAGTAGCATGTGATTGTGCGAATGAGTGGCCTTATAAGGCAAGCCCTAGGCTAAGGTTAGCATCCTATTCAGAGTATCCCTTGCACTAAGGTTTAGGTCATGTGACTGTGGCTGGATCTCAATGAGATCTTAGATTAGACTCTGATGATATCTCTTCAGAGATTAGGATCTGATCTGTGGCAGAGATCCAGATTGAATCTCCTCAGCCATCAGGCAGCCATGCTGCATTCATAGATCAAGACCAGTGCTCCCTTCCATTCTCCCACATCCTCATGGTGTGGCATATCTCTCCTCCATCCTGTATTCACGAGGCCACTGCCTCACTGCCTCATCCAATCCATGCACTCCTTATCTATTCCTTAGTCATGAGCCCCTTTAGCTATTGGTGTCCATAGATAGCTTACTCTAGGGTAGGTCTCCTATAGCTGGTCTGTGCACCTTTGCCAGCAATATATAAGGCAGGTAATGCAAGGCAGGGTTTCCCCAGTCTTGCCCTCTTGTGACTTAGGCTAGGATCTACAGAATAATCTAAGGCTTGATCCCAAGATGGGATCCTTCTTCAGCTCTTGTCTGTCCTGCTGCGGTTTATACACAAGGGCCCAGGAACTCATCCTTTCTTTACTCTGCCTAGTTAGGGGCCACTAGTCAAAAGCCTCAGCAGACTTCTAGTATTGAGGACAGGGCGTTTACCAAGGTGACTTGGAAACCAAGCAAGTATGGATAGTCACTCATAACACTTACTACCATTGGTAATCATAGATAGCAGTAGTTTAGAAAAGCCTCTCTATACTTGGTTCATGCACTAATACTGGAAATATATAAGGCAGGGGGTGCAAGCTGGGATTTCCCCAGTCTTGCTCTCTTGACCCCTTAGCTGGTTATACAGGATATTTCTCTTCCTGCTGGCTACTGGTTTATACAAGAGAAGTGGTCTCATCCTTTCCCTTTGCCTAGTTAGGGGCCACTAGCTAAAAGCCCTACCAGTTGTCAAGGACAGTTTAGGAGCATTCACCAAGGGGTATATTGAATATCAAGGTTAGGACAGCAAGAAGCCATTACACATAGCCACTTTTATTATATTCCATTTTGTTTCCATATGAATTACTTACTCATTCTTAGTCATGTACACTGACTCATTCAACTGAGTCTGAACCTTACTGTCCCAGTATAAGTAGTGTACTTTCCCCTCCATGTTCCTTATGTTACTTCTGCCTTATTCTACCTTGCTTTCTTTAAGCATTGTTTAAACCTTCACTTTACCCTTATCAAGGGAATTTCACTTGTATTCTTCAATGGCAAGCACTATACAAGAGTCCTTGACAAGTCCTTGTCTTGTCCTTAACCTTTACTGAGGAACTATAGTGCCATTTTGCATTTGCACAATCCTTAGTATTCAAGGCTAACCACTATTGAGCCTTTTTCCTAGCCCACTATAGTCATAAGATCTATATTAGTCCCTACCCAGGCCTAGCATAACAAAAGAAGTAGCATATCTACTTGCAGCTACCATTGCTATAGTTCTGCCAACATTTTATCAAAAACCCCCTTATTTTTCAACATTCTCTGAGAAGAGCCTAGACTTTAACCTGCAAAGAACCCTTTAGAATCCTCAGAAACAGAAGAATTCTTGACCCACAATTCTAGCTCCCCAGAAGATGATCTTCATGATCTCTTCTTATTCTCCACAGAATATCAAGAACAAAATCATGCCCTTACACATGAATTCTCCTCTTTTCTATAGATTCTCTGAGAACCTACTTCTCCCTCTCCTTGAAATCTCTCCCTTCACCCACAATATCCAACTCTTCTCCTTCAACCAAGCCCATTAAACTCCATCTTGGTGCCCCAAAGCACTTTGATGGCAATTACAACAAAATAGAAGCCTGGTTGGACTCTGTTTAGTTTTACCTCTTTGTTAACAATGTAGTCTACAACTCTAATGAGAAGAAGATCATGTTGACCCTTTTATACATGATCAAGGGCCCCACACTTTCCTGGGCCATTACTTACCACAAAAAAAGTATTGCCAGAACAGTGGTCTTCATGGGATTCTTTGGTAACTTTATAAAAGCATTCAATGCCTTCTTTAAGAGGCAAGACACCATTGTATCCATGGTCCACTGGTTTATTGATATCCAGATGCACCAAAATAAGAAAGGGAAGTGGTCCTTCTTTCACACTGAGTATGTTACAGCTCCAGCCTAACATGACAGTCGCATGTGACTGTGGGAACTGTGGAGCACAAGATGTGCTGGTCATGTGATCAGTTGCACGTGATTGTACAAACGAGTTGCCTGATAAGGCAAACCCTAGGCTAAGGCTAAGTCCTATATTCAGAGTATTCCCTTGCATAAGGTATTGGTCACATGATGTGGCAGATCTCAGATGAGATCCAGATCCCTCCAATGATATCTGATCTCTTGATCTAGATTAGGATCTGATCTGTGGCAGAGATCCAGATTGGATCTCCTTGGCCTCCAGGCAGCCTTGCTGCATTCATAGATCTCTACCTGTGCTGTCTTCCATTCTCCCATATCCTCATGGTGTGGCTTCTCTTCCATTCCTATCCCTTGATCCATAAGGCCACTGCCTCACTCCTCATTCCCGCTTCATGCTACCATTCATCTATCTATTTAGAGGTCAGAGCTACTTTAGCTATTGGTGTCCACAGATAGCATCTTTAGGGTAGACCTTCTGTACATGGTCTGTGCGCAGACCCCTGACAATATATAAGGCAGGGGTGCAAGCTGAGGTTTCCTCAGTCTTGCTCTCTTGACCTCTTGGCTGGTTATACAGTCTGATCTACTCAGTACTGCTGGCCTCTGGTTTATACAAGAGTAGTGGTCTCACCTTACTTTCTCTCATCGCCTAGTTCAAGGCCACTAGCACAAAAGCCTCAGCAGTTATCAAAGACAGATTAGGAGTGTCCACCAAGGCAGACTCGAATATCAAGGACTAATGGGAAGTTCCTGTTTCACATTTTTTTAAGTCTAAATCCTGTTCTTGTACAAAAATGTAGCATACTTTATCTCCTTGCTCCTTATACTACTTCTACCTTGTTCTTTTATCCATAGTTCTTGAAATCTACTTGATTATGTTGTGCCATGTACCTTGATAAATTCTCTTTGTATATATTCTTATCCAGAAAAATCCCTGCTTGCAATTCTTACTAACAAGTACCCTTTCATCTTAATAAGTTTTGCATTCTTGCTTCATCTCCAACCTTACTAAGAGGTCCCTGATACCATTCCATATTTGCACCATGTTTTCATTCCTAGGCTAGTTATAGTCAAGCCTTTTTTTAGCCTTAGCCTATAGACCTATGTTAGTCCCTATCCAGGCCTTGCATAACAATTAGCTTGAAGTTTCATTGAAATCATTTAAATGAAAAACATGGATTACTAAGTTATAGGGCATAATATGTTATAATCTTGGCTTGATATCAAGAGTAGCAAGACAGAAAGGGGAAAAACAAGGGCAGAACACAACTAACCCCTAAGCAGAGGGCTAGGCAAGAGGAAAATAATTTTGAATGATGCTCTATAGGAGCAGAATGCACTAGACTTTGCTAGAAATCACTTAGAAGCCAAGAAAGGACTATAGTACAAGTATCCAAGTCTAAGGAACTTGGAACACAAGGCTGCCTCATTAAGTACATGTGCACAGACCAAGCTATGCTACTAAATAAGGTAACACTCCCAAATAAATTAAAAAGTAAATGGATAAAGCATAAAATAAAAGTAAATTGGTACAATAATAGAACAGTAAAAATAAATAAAAGCATAATATCATGGCTGGTAAAATTACAGATTACTTCTGTTATGGTATTATAATGCATTTTTTCATTTTCTGATTACATGATCTTATCTTATCTTCACCACATGATTATCTAATCTTTTATCTTATCAGGGCACATGACAGATCACATAATCCAGGGCAGAGGGTTAACCTCATGTCTCCAGTCTCTATACTTTTTTTTTATTTCTATTGCTTCTTTTTCATTCAGGAAGCTGGACCCTTGATGGATCCTACACAGGCTTCTCTTCTTTTTGATCCCCATGCCTCATGCATGGGAATGTTCCCATCAGGGACTTGGTTCATGTGCAGTGCACTGTAGTATAAATACTGTAGCCTTAGCATTTTAAGACTCCAGTCTTGAGCACTTGTATTATACAGTGTTAACTCAAAACTCCCCTTATCTCTTTTCTTACTAAGCTTGTGGCACTGCGATCTCACAGTGCATAACACATGGCTAGACATAATCTAAATTTATGCTAGCAAATTTCTACTTGGTCTGAAGCCATGCAGTTTATAACATTATATGATTATACTATCTCCAATAACACATACTTTCTTATAATGTTACATGTCTAGTAAACATGATGGTCTCTAGCACATGACCATGGGAAATTCAGAGCATGTGATATGAATGATTGCATAGTCATGTAACCAGGAGCATATGATTGTGCAAACAAGTAGCCTAATAAGAATAATCCTAGGCTAAGGCTAAGTTCTATTATTCAAAGTATATTCACAGTACAGGTTTAGTCACATGATGTGGCAGATTGCAGATGAGATCCAGGTATAGTCCCTAATGATATCTGATCTTTAAATCTAGATTAGGATCTATATCTGTGGCAGAGATCTGATGGATCTTCTTGACCTTATGGTAGCCATGCTACACTTATATCTACCATTCTGTGCACCCTTCTATTTTCCCACATCCTTATGGTGTGGTTTCTCTCCATTCTTATCCCTTGATTCATAAGGCCACTGCCTTACTTCTTATTTCCACTCCATGCTTTTCCCTTTCCCTTAATATAGGCCTTACTGCTATTAGTGACCATAGATAGTAGATATTAGGGTAGGCTCCCTGTACTTGGTTCATGCATGGACTCTAGCAATACATAAGGCAGAGAGTGCAAGCTGGGTTTCCCCCAGTCTTGCTCTCTTGTCCTTTAGGGTTAATTACCTGTGAAATTATACAAGAGGCCCACTAGATCTATTTGCCATCTTAAGATGGGATCCCATTAAGCTCTTTTCTGGTTTGGCTTCTTTGATTGCTAAGCTTAGACTTTATACAGGACCACTGTATTCATTTATTCTCTCAGCAGCCTAGTTAGAGGCCACTAGCACAAAAGCCCTGCTTTACAGTTTAAGGCTAGGAGCATTTACCAAGGTAGTTTGAGTGCCAAGGCTAGGATGGGCAGAGCCCTATAACATATAACACATATCTTGGACTGTGTCCTGGAAGGTATGTGTTGCAAACCTTGCAACGACCACTTTCATTCTCATGTGATCATGGGAATCCCATCCCTTATCAGGCTAAACCCTAACTTAGGATCAGGCATATACTATACGAGTATCTCTAAGATCTGATGGATCTGCCAAGGTAATCTCATCTGTGGATTGAGATCCCCATCCTCATTGTGTCCATGCCTCTTCTCTTCCATTCCCCCACATCTTACGAGAGGCCCTTTGCCTCATTCCTTCTATCTGATCCATGCACTTACCTTACAGCCTACATGAGAATGCCCTTATTGCTATAGGTCAGCTTACTGTACATCTTTAGGGTAGACATGGATGTACATGATCCATGTACTCCTTAGAGTAGTATATAAAGGCCTCACACTTGGTGGTAAAGTCCTCAGACTTTATCACTTTGCAGTTTAGGCAACTTAGGCTTAGTAAAGCTCTTCTCAGAAAACCAGGCCCTTCAAGGAAGGCATAGGTCTTAGGAAGCTCGAGCTCATGTCTTATCCAAGTCCTCTTCGTCCTCACTCTTGCAGGATCATCCTCAGTTGCTCCTCGTCTGAGCCACCACTAGGATTTCTCCAGTGTTCCTCCTCTTCCATCATCATCTAGGTGTAGCCTCTGGTTTCCAGAGTCGTAACAGTATGTGTTATGTTGACTGTATACAATATAGATCATCAATGTCTAGGGAAGATAAAAAGGAGATAAACACACCTTTTAGTACCACAGAATGAAATAAGAGGTTTTTATGAGGTGCACTGTAGAGAATTTCATACTATATACAAGGAGACCTTAGTTTCATATAAATGAAAGACTAAGATACAATGTGGCAGTGTCTGTACTCAAAAAAATGATCCGATTATGTAATTAAATGGTCAGCATATGTCTTGAAAGAAAGATAGGAATCTTAAGGAATAAATGGCCCAAATGCATAAAAATATGAGATAGAAGGAGAATAAAGAGGAATAAAATAAATAGAATAAAATTTCAACACACCCACTTGCTGAAACATTTCTCCTTACAGTGTCAAACCAATTCACTCTGCAAAACAGACATGTTTCTCTCAACTTAATGCCTTTGTCAAGATATCAGTGATCTGCACATTAGTGGGAAGATACTTGAGTAAAATGTTTCCTGCCACAATTTTCTCATGGATGAAATGATGTCAAATAGTGATATGCTTTGCCTGATCATGAAGTACCACATTCTTCACTAATAACATCACAGATTAATTGTTGATTGAAATAATAATGGTAGACTGTATAAGAAAAGGTACAAGTTCTGAAAATAAGATCTTTAGCCATGCAGCCTCTTTTATGGATATGGTTGCTGCCATATACTCAGCCTCAGTTATTGACAGGGCAATAAAGCTCTGTTTCTTCAAGGTCCAAGTGAAAACACCACCTGCTAGCATAAAAATGCATTTCAAAATGAATTTTCAATTATCCATGCCTCTGGCCCAATCTTCATTCATATAGCCCAATAGTTTGAAGGCATTGGACCTTCTGTAAGTAAGCCATGTGTTGGCTATTTCACAAAGATAGTGGTAAGTGTGTTTGAGGGCCATTCAGTGGATTTTACCAGGTGTAATAGCATGTCTGCTTAGTATACCCACTGCAAATGTGAGATCAGGCTAAGTCACAAGCATGGATACATCAAGCCTTCTAATCCACTCTGGTAGGCTTTGATGTCAACTGTGGCTATCTCTGCTCTAGGTAGCCTGCTGTTAATATCAATGGATGTCATCACAGCACACTCATTTCCATCTCAAAGCATTCCAGGATAGTTTGGACATAGTATTGCTGTGAGAGGGAGATTGTGCCCTTACCTCTATCTCTGATAATCTTCATGCCCAGGATCCAGTGTGCTTTGCCAAGGTCTATTACCTTATACTTGGCTAATAGTGCATGCTTGAATTTCTCAATCTTCTTGCAGCTCTTGAACAAGATCAATTTGTTATTCACATAGATGGAAATTGAAACGGTTATCACTGAACCATTGCTGAAAACTGGTGACTCATCCTAGTGATTGCGTTCTGTACTCAAGAGACTGGGTTTTAGCTAGACCCCAGTGGAACTAGGCAAGAGGAATAAGAGAAGGGTCAAGGACTTGTATAAAGCCTAAGGCTCAAGTGCACAAGACTGGGGAAACCCAGCTTGGGCCAGCCTCCTTATATATGCTACAAAGATGTGCCTGGACCATGTGAATGGCTCCGGCCCTAAGTATGCTACAGTCAGCCGACCAATGGCAATAAGGGAGCAAGTACCTTAGCAGTTTCATGAGGAAGCTGCTAGGCAATGATGTCATGGTCTAGGCTATGATATGTGAAATAAGTGAAAGTGTGAAGGAGTGAAATGTGAAGATGTGACATTGTGAAAAGGTGAAAAGATAAAGGTGTCCCATGGTCACGTGAGGTGAAAAGTAAAAAGTGATTATAACAGAAATAATAATAAACTGATCTTGTTTCCACTTGTAAAAAAGGCTATGATCAGCATTGCTGTGTTATGACACATTTTTTCACTTTCTTCATCATGTGACCTTATCTTATCTTATCAGGGCACATGATGGGTCAGGTGACCTAGGGCATAGGGTTAGCCTCATGCCTGAACCCTGGATACTTCTTTTCATTTTCATTACTTCTTTTTCATTTAAGAAAATGGACCCTTGATGGTTCCCAGAAAGTCTTTTCTTCTTTTTAATCCCCATGTCTCATGTATGGGAAAGTTCCCATCAGTGTCTTGGTCCATGTGCAGGGAGCCTTAGTATAAATACTGTAGCTTTACCATCTTAAGAGCCCCAGTCTTGAGCACTTGTACTATACTTGTATTAACTTGAGAACTCTTTATCTTTTCTTTGAGCTTTTGGCATTGTTGGTTAGTAATGCATAACATGCTGCAGGTGAAGCCAAGAGAATTAAATAGCTCATGCAGTATATCATATCAAGCTTTTGAAGCTTTTTTGAAGCCATAGAGGGCACAGAGAATATGCCAAACTTTGTTTTGGCAAGTGCAGAAGCCTGGAGGGTGTCTTAAGTAGATCTCTTCCTCCAATTTGCTGTTGAGGAAAGCCAATTTGATGTTGATTTGGTGAATCTCAAGGTTATAATATGCCACAAGTGCTAAAAGGGACTATATGGTGGCAAACTTGGTGACTGGTGCAAAGGTGTCAAAATAGTCTAGGCCATACTCCTGCATGTACCCTTTTACCACTAATTGGGCCTTGTATTGCTCAATCTCACCATTTGATCTGCATTTGATCTTGAAGACCCATTTCAAGTCAACAATCTTGCAGTCAGGTGGTTAATTAACTTCTTCATACAGGTCAATATTCTCAAAAGCTTTCAGTTCAGCCTTCATTGTGGTATGCCATGAGTCACCATTTGAATGGTTTATGGCTTCATGGTACATAAGTGGCTCATTAGAACTTAAGTGTAATGTCTTATGGACCATGGGAGCTTCTTCCTCTAGGTGTCCTATGTTGCACATTGTATCATTATTGATCTCAGCTGGCATAAGTAAGTGGTTCTAGGCAGTTTCTGGTTAATGCTTGTTTATCTGACTCTTTCCCCTATGGTAAGTATTTATCAGAAAACAATCATTATCATCTTGCCTTGGTGGTTAATGGACTTGCTGTGATCTGTGCAGCTCAAATGTTGGAATAGGGACCAGATACAGGAATGCTGGTGCTAAGACCTTAAGGGTACATTTAAACTATGGAGACATTGGACTATTGGAGTGCATATTAGATTTGTCCCTATGGATTTTCCTTGGGTGTACAGATGTGCTTGATGGTCCTTCTTATAGTGTGTTAATCTCATACAATTGTTGCAGATCACTTCTTTCCTTAGCCTTACCTTCCATTGTCATTAATCCTCCAGCCTTGTTAACTTCTTTAGTATTGTCATCAGTCTGCTCAGTTATAACTTTAGAGTACATTTCAGATGTGTTATCTTCAACAACTACTGGGGTAAGGTAATAAGCTGAAGTTGAATCACTTTCTTTTCTTGTATGCAAGTCAAATGCATCAAATATAATGCAATTTGTTTCTGGTGCATTTCCCTCATTAAAAATGACATCATGTGTTATGGGTGACTACTCATATCCTCTGGTCTCAAACATCTTGGTGAGTGCCTCGTGTCTTGAATATATCTGCTAGGGCTTTTGACTAGTGGCCCCTAACTAGGCAGTAGTGAAAGGATGAGCCAGCCCTAGAGAGCCTTAGTGGATTCCCTTCTTGGGAATGGACTGAGAATCGTAGAGATTTCCTGTGTAATCTCAGCTAAGAGACAAGAGAGTAAGACTGAGGAAATCTCAGCTCACCACTCCCTGCCTTTATACTATTGGAGTCCACACATGGACCAAGTATAGGGAGCCTACCCTAAGTCTAGCTATCTATGTAAACCAATAGCCTAAGTAGCTCCTATCTCTCGTAATAAATAAGGGACATGCATGGATCGTATCTGATGGGTGAGGCAAGGGCCTCGTGAATAAGGGGAGGAGGAGAGAAGGCTGCCACACCATAAGGTATGGGTGGAATGGAAGGGAAGACACTGCTCTGGTTCTATAAATAAGGCATGGCCACCTGGAGGCCGAGGAGATCTATCAGATCTCTGCCACAGATCCAGATCCTAATCTCCATTAGAGATATCATCGGACATCTGAGATCTAAGATCCCATCAGGGATCCAGCCACATCACGTGACCTTGCAAGTGCCAGGAAATACTTTGAATAAGACTACTAACCCTAGCCTAGGGCTTGACCTTATAAGGCAGCTCATTCACATGATCACATGCTACTGATCACATGACCAGTGCATCACATGCTTTCTAGTCTCTCACGATCACATGTGACCACATGTTAGGCTGGAGCTATAACATCATGTAACTCAATAATCTGGCCATTTTGATGTTCCATGCATACAAAGGCCTTTTATTTTGACATAAAATCCAGAAAAATGCATTTAATTAACTTAGAGTCAAGTTTGTACCATTTTGTATCCAGTATATGGACATGTACCTTGCAACCAAAGACATGAATGTGTCCAACTGACAGTTTGTTGCCAGTGAAGGCTTTATGCAAAGTCAGGTCATCTTTAAGCATACATATTGGGAGACAGTTTAGAAGGTACATTTACATATAGTAAAGTGTCTGACCAAAAATGATTTGGCAGGCATGCATCACTTAGCATGGTGTAAGCTGTTTCTACTATGATGCAGTTCATGCACTTAGCCACTTTATTCTTCTAAGGGGTATAAGTGTTCATCATTCTATAATGCATTTCATTATCCTTTAAATATGCCTGGAAGTCCCTTAACACATATTTTCCACCTCCATTGGTGCAAAGAAGATTAGCATGCTCATCAGTTTCAACTTTCATCCAATAGAAGTACTCCTTTGTCAATATAAGGGCTTCAGCTTTGGTTTTCATCAACTTAACCACTAATTGATGTAAGTAGCCATCAATAAAGATAATGAAGTAGCAGTATCCAGTGTAAGATGTTATCTTCATTGGTCCACAAATAGTCAAATATGTCTGGTAAAGAACTTAAGATGATTTCATGTCTGATTTGGTAGGAATAACATCACAGTGCTGCTTTCCATCAAAACAAGGCTTGCAACAATTGGTATGCTCCTTTCACTTATTGATATCCATTTCTATAATCATATCTTTTTGATACAGTTTAAAGACAACACTAGAATGCACATGGTCAAATTGATGGTGTCAGATGTCAAGGCTAGCCTTGGACACTTTGAAGTAAGATATATAAGCAGACAGAGGATGATTCAGATCAAAAAGATATAAGGAAAAGTATGTGATATAGGCTCTTTGATTCTTGATGCAGTTGAGTGCTTTGAGCATATAAAGTGAGTTGTATTTGTGTTGTTATGATTCCCCTTCCCCTTCTTCTGTTCCAGAACATTCTCTGACTCACCCAGTATTACTTATGATCCACTTCCCTCATATAAGCCATGTCACATTACACACAGGGTGCTTCTCCTGTGTTCCATCTGTTTTCACATGGATCTATTACTTAGCACTTGTTATCCCTATGACTCATCCAACTAAGTCTGAACCTTGTTTCTCTGTACTATAAAGTAGTGTACTTCACCTCCTTTCTCCTTATGCTACTTTTATCTTCTACCCTCTACTTCTATATTGATCTACTTAATACCTTGGTTACCTTGAGACATCCCCCTCTTGGTAATATATCCCTTCTTAGTCCATGCATCAGTGTACAAGAGGGAACCCTTGAAACCTGCAGGCCAGTATCCCTGTGGTAGCTTGACACTTCATCTGAGCACACCCTTGATGGTGTTGTCCTTGTGTCACACCATTCCTCATTCACAAACTGACTCTTCATTGAGCTCACCACACCAGCAGTTTTCTCTTCTGAAGGTCTATGCCTGACCCTACCTGGGCCTAGCATAACAAAAGAAGTAGCATAACTTTCACAACTACCATTGCTATAGCTTGCCCACCATACCACCCAAGCAACCCATATTCCTCAACTCCCTCTGGGGTGAAAACAGATTGTCTCCCACAAAGAACCCCCTCAATTCTTCTGAAACAGAAGAAACCCTTGCCCATTATTCTTTCTCACCAGAAGATCCCTTTGATAATATTCTGGTTCCCTTCTCCAAGGAACAGAACTTTAACCAAACTCTTGCCCACAAACTCATGACTTCTTTACAGATTCCAAATACCCCTGCTCCATCTTCCCCTACTCCTACCCACTGTCACCTTCTTTCTTCTTTACCCAGAACTATCATGTTCAACCCCACCACAACTGCCAAACCCACCAAACTTCACCTTGGCACCCTGAAGTATTACAATGGAGATAGGTCTAAAGCCAAAACTTGGATGAATTTCATCCAGGTTTACCTCTTTGTTAACCAATCAGTATACAACACTGACAAGAAGCAAATCACCTTTGCTCTCTCCTACATGACCAAGGGCCCCACCCAATCTTGGGCTGCCACCTACTGAAAACAATGCATCAAAGAAACCTTGGTAATCATGGGTTCCTTCACTAACCTAATCACTACCTTCTTGGCAGCATTTCAGAACAAGGACATGGTCAGCTCAGCCATTCACTGGCTGGCCAACACATAGATGTGGCTTACCAAGAAGAGAAAATAAACCCCTCCCCTCACCAAGTATACAGCTGAGTTCCAAAACCACACTGTCACCTCCAAGATCAAGAATGACACTGTTCTAATCAGTTACTACAAGATAGGACTAGCTTCTTGGATCTCCCATCACATCCACTCCATGAAGACAGTACCTACCAAGATCATGGACTGGTACCTCAAATCTGCCCACTTCAATAGTACCAACAAATGATCCAAGTTCATTGAACAATAAAGGAAGCCCTCCAGGGCTTTCACCTGGACTTTTATCATACCCTCAACCCCTCAGATTAAAAGAGATCCAAATGCTATGGATATTGACTCCATTAAGCTCAACAAACTTTCCCCCCAGAAACAAGAGCATTGTTGCCAAAACAAGCTCTGCTTCTGATGTTAAAAACCCAGTCACTCCACTGACAAATGCTCAGTCTTTTCTTCTCCCTCTTCTAGCCAGCCAAAGAAGAAGACACCTCAAGTAAAGAAGGTCTCTGCTGAAGAATCTTCCAGAATAGAAGAGGATAGTAATGAAAAAGAGGTTGAAGTTGGAAGAGTGGGTTTTTAGATCAGAGTACCTTCCCTATACAAGGTGCTTCTACTCTTTCTTGTGCACCTATACTTGTATTACTATTTAGAAAAGCAATTCAAATCCCAGTACAAGTCTCTCCACCTAAGCACCCAAGAAAAGTCATAGATGTCTCCACTTTAGTTGATAGTGGTGCCCAAATCAACTGCATTGACTGGTTATTTGTGTCCCACCACAGGTTTCCAACCACTTGTCTTCCCCAGGCCCTCTATGTTCAAAATGTGGATGCCTTCACTAATAGCAAGGAAAGAATTACCCATACCTGCAAAGTTACCCTTCATATCCAAGGCTTCACCTCCAAGATTCTCTGCTACATCATGGGATGTGGTAGAGAGACCTTGATCCTTGGACTCCTTTGGTTGAAAGATGCCAACTCCTCTGTTGATTGAAAGAGTAGTACTCTTACCATTTCCTCTACCACTGATATCTCAAAGGAACTTTTCTATTCCACCTTCTCACTCCCTGGCTTGAAGCCCTTTCAAGACTGTCTCTATTAGCAACACTCCTTTCAAGTGATCAATGCATGTTCTGCATTCTTGCCCTCAGTCACCATGGTGAAGCTCACTACCTCCACCAAGCTTGCCATTGAAGCCAAAAAGGCTCAACCCAAGACAGAGCTCCCTTCAGAATACCAGGAGTTTACATCAGTATCTTTGAATACCCCAAAAACCCTCAACCATCTGCCACCCAGCAAACCCTATGACCATGAGATTAATCTCAAGAAAACCTTCATTCTCAAGATAGGTAGGGTCTACCCCTTATTTTCACCAAAACACCAGGCAACTGAAGAGTTCCTGGAAGAAAACTGTTACACAACTAGCAAATATAACAGTTCATAGCATGTGACCATGAGAATTGTAGAGCATGTAATGCAAATGGTTGCATAGTCATGTGACCAGGAGCACATGATCATGCAAATGAGTTGTCTTATAAGAATAACCCTAGACTAAGGCTAAGTCCTATATATTAGAGTATTCCCATGCACAAAGGTATTAGTCACATGATGTGGCAGATCTCAGATGAGATCTAGATCCAGTACCTGATGATATCTGATCTTATGATCTAGATTAGGATCTGATCTGTGGCAGAGATTCAGATGGGATCTTCTCGGCCTTATGGTGGTCATGCTGCATTTATATCTGAAAACCAGTGTGCTTTCATTCTCCCACATCCTCATGGTGTGGCTTCTCTTCCATTTCCTTCCCTTGGTCCATGAGGCCACTGCCTCACTCCTCATATCTATCCCATGCATTCTCCTCTCCTTCTTAATAGAGCCAGTAGTACTATTGGTGTCCATAGATAGCATAGCTTAGAGTAGGTCCCCTGTACATGGTCTGTGTGCAGACTCTGGCAATATATAAGGCAGGGGGTGCAAGCTAAGGAAATCCAGTCTTGATCTTTTGACCTTTAGGCTAGTTATATAGGCTAGTTTACTAGTGCTACTAGCTAGGGTTTATATAAGGGCCCAGGATCTCATCCTCTCTCTCACTGCCTAGTTAGAGGCCACTAGCATAAAAGCCCTACCAGTTATCCAGGATAGATTTAGAAGCATCCACCAAGGTCATTTCAAGTATCAAGGCTAGGACAGCTGCTTGCTGTTACAAAAACCTTCAGGTCAGAAAGATCTGACCATCCAACTTCCTCCAAGCATTCTTCTTCTTTTTTTATAAAGAAGAAGGATAGTAAGCTCCATCCTTGCCAAGACTACCAGTACCTCAACAAACATACTATATATTATTCATATCCTCTCCCCCTTATCTCTGACCTTATTGATAAGCTTTGTAAAGCAAAGCTATTCATCAAGTTTAATGTTCATTGAGGGTACAACAATATTCATATCAAGGACAGACACCAATGGAAAGCAGCCTTTATTACCCATAAGGGACTCTTTGAGCCAATGATGATATTCTTTGGCCTAAACAACTTATCTGCCACATTTTAGTGTTTCATGAATGACTCCTTCTGTGACATGATCACAGAAGGATGGTTGGTCATCTACATGGATGACCTCCTTATCTCTTCTCCTGTTACTGAAACTCACCACCTTCACACCACCCACATTCTTAAATGCATGGCAGAACTTGATCTTCATCTCAAACTGGAGAAGTGCACCTTTGCTTTCATATCTGTGGAATACCTTGGAATAATCATTCAACCAGGACAACTTGCCATGGACCCCATAAAACTTGATGGAATCACCAAATGGCCCACCACTTAGAAGATCAAGGACATCCATTCCTTCCTTGGCTTTGCCAACTTCTACTGGCAATTCATTTCTAACTATTCCTCCATTACCTATCCTCTTCTTGATCTCACCAAGAAGACAGCTCCTTGATCCTGGTCCTCTGACTGTCAAGAGTCCTTCAATTCACTCAAGGCACTCTTTCTTTCCCAACCAGTTCTCCAGCTCTCCAACCTCTCTCAACCTTTTGCTATTGCCACCAATGCATTGAGTAGCATTCTCCTCCAAACCAATGCCAATGGAGACTGGTACCCTTGTTCCTACCTCTTACAGACCTTCTCACCTGCCAAAAGAAACTATTACATCTATGATCATGAACTCCTCACAATAATCCATGCCCTGAAAGCCTGGAGGCAATACCTTCAGGGCTTCCCCCATGCAGTTCAGGTCTTCACTGACCATAAGAACCTCACCTACTTCCATGTTCTCCAGATACTCAACTGTTAACAAGCCTGCTGGCTTCTCAACCTTACTGACTTTAATATCCAGCTTTACCACATTGCTGGATCCTCCCTTGCTGGGCCTGATACCCTCTCTTATTATCCAGATCTTTGCCTGGACTCCTTCTCAAACAACTTGGAAGTCACCCTACTTTCCAAGACCATCTTTTGCTGTGTTATTGATGCCATCCTTTGTACTCACATCCACAAATACCAAGTGAATGATCCCTTTTACCTCTTCATCCTTCAGAAATGGGACAGTCCCATGCATAATGGCCTCTAGTCCTACTTTTGTGACTGGAAACTCCATGATACCCTACTTACTTACTGTGACCATGTATATATTCTCCTGGATGAGAAACTTCATCACTTGATCCTTCACCACTACCATGACAATGAGACTGCTGGTCATCCTGGCTACTTAAAAACCCACATGCTTGTCCAGCAAGAATTCTGGTGGCCTGGACTTGCTGCCTATGTCCACAAGTACATTGATGGTTGCACTGTCTGCCAACAGCACAAGGTCAATATGCACCCCTTCATGCCTGCTCTTCATCCCATTCCCTTGTAAGCTCTTCACCCTTTTCAGCAGATCTCTTGTGATCTGATCACCAATCTTCTCCAATCTGGTGACTTTGATTCTCTGTTGGTCATGGTCAACCACAGGCTTATAAAGGGGGTAGTTCTTGACTCCACCAAGAAAATTTCCACTGCCAAAGGAATAGTCACCCTTTTCTTCAAAAAAGTCTACAAATATTTCAGTTTGTATAACAAAATCATCTTCAATTGAGGCCCACAGTTTGCCTCTGCCTTTGCCAAAGAGTTGGAAAAACTCCTCAACTATAACCTCACCCTATCCACCACATACCACCCTTAGTCTGATAGAGAAACTGAATGAGTCAACCAAGAAATCAAGACTTATCTCTGTATCTTCTACAGAGCTAACCTATTCAAGTGGGCAGAAAACATCTCCCATGTGGAATTTGCATACAACCAATGCCCCCACTCCATGACCAACCAATTATCATTCTTCCTCCTAATGGGCTACAAACCCCATGTCCTGCCTTTGATAATCCCTAAGACCCTGATGCCTGCCATTGCTAATAGGCTAAAACATTTGACCATAGCTAGGAACAAAGCCTTAGCTGCCCACAACCTTGCATGCCAGGTAATGGCTTCTTATATCCATTCCAAGTTCACCCCTTTTACCAAGGGAATGAAAGTTTGACTAGAAGCACAGAATCTGAAATGCTCCATCACCAACCCCAAATTCATGTCAAAAAGGAAAGGACCCTTTACCATCACTGATATACTCTTCTTTATGACCTATAGACTTTGCCTCCCCACTAAATGGAAGATTTATCCAGTCTTCCATCCTTTGTTGTTATTGCCCTATTGCAAAAATGATGTCCATAGGAAGAACTTCCTGGCTCCACCTCCAGACCTTATAGAAGGTCAAGAAGAATACAAAATTGAGCAGATATTAAAACATTATGGCTTGCCTCCTTTTTGCTTCTTTCTGATCTGATAGAAGGGTTACTATTATGTGCTCAGCAAACACTAATAGTTTACTTACATGACTGTGAGACTCACCTGCCTTATAAAGACAAACCCTAGGCTAGGTTTAATTTATTATATCAGAGTATTCCCCACTGATGGGTTAATCACATGTTGTGGCTGGATCTCAGATGAGATCTTAGATTGATACCAATGATATCTGATCTAATGGATCTAGATTAGGATCATATCTGTGGCCAAGATCCAGATGGATCTCCTCAGCCTTATGGCAGCCATGTCATATTCATATCCATTGACCCTGATGCACTTCCATTCTCCCACATTCTCATGGTGTGGTTTCTCTTCTATCTCCCTTGATCCACAAGGCCACTGCCTCATCCTTACTCATCACCCTATGCCCCATTTTCTATTTAAAAAGGTATAAGAGAATACTGCTATTGGTTACATAGATAGTAGGTTACTCATCCTGTGTACAAGGCTATGCCTCCTGGCAATATATATACAGGGTGGGCAAGACCTGGAGTCTCTCTAGTCTTAATCACTTGTATCTCTACTCTCCTTAGTCTGGGCTCAATAAGCTTGAGTTAACCCAGATCCCTTAGTTCTCCCTTTTCCTCTTCAAGACCCATAAGCCTAGTTTAGGGCCACTAGTACAAAAGCCCTCTTGTTGTTGTCATTCCTGTCACTCACCAGTGATTTGCATACATTCAAATTGCACTCAGAGTGGTGCATAACAGTTACTGAGCAGAAGAAGACTCATGGGAAGCTAAGTCCAATCTTGGCAATGCTTCCAAACTCCTGGCCACCTATAAAAAGTGGCACTCTCTTAAAACTCCCCCCATCACCTTTCTCTCTCACATTACTCACACTAAAAAACCCAAGCCTCACCCCACTCCAAAGTAACCATGTTTTCAAACCACAATGCTACCTCAACCAATGCTACCTTGTCCCCTGCTTTCAACATTCCTCCCTTACCCACTCCAGAAACTCTTAATGCCATTTTCCCTGTCTGTACCTACTCTCTTCCTTCTGAGACCATTATTATCTCCACAAACTCATCACTGTTCACATTGCCCACCACCTCCTTAGTTGATGGCTTCTCAGATGAGAAAACCACCTCTATCCCTATCATGCTGTCCCCAGCACCCACTCACCTAGCCAACATGCCCTCCTTACCCATTGCCATTCCTATCCCACTACCCAGAGCCTGATTGGCCACTCCTCATCCCATTACCACCATCAACTTACCCATTACAGCTCATGCTCTTCACCCAGGAGACTGCAATAATGTGTACTACATCAGACTTCAGTCCTTTGTATTTGACTTGTAACTCTCTGTCACCATTAATTCCCATCTAGACATATACTTCCCTCTATGGGCCCTCTATCACCTCAACCATTAGGTAAAAAAGATGTCCCTCATTACACAGCTTCTACACTGTACCACTGAAGTTCACACTAATGCTGTTCATTAGAAACTTGATACTATCTACCATCAGTCATCACTTATTCTTGATAACCTCACCTATCAACTCAAGTTCAGGGAATTCCTCATTGACCTTGACCACTTCAAACAAGAGTTATCTGCTGTCCAGCAGCACCTTCCAACCACTCACTTTATGACCCCCTTTGCCTTATCCTCCCCACTTACTCTCACTGAACTTGACCATATCACCCATACTAAGGCATGGTGATCTGGCCATGATGGCAGAGCCCATCTCCCTCCTAGTTACCCTTGCTATTGCAATGGATGCTTTCAATGCCATGCACAAGGCCACCAATGGATTTATTGTTCCTTATATCAATGCCCCACCTGTCTTTGCTGGCAACCTGGCCATAACCAAGCTTATTGCCCTTTTTTCCAACCTTACCCTCCATTCTTGTCCTTATGCTTCTCTGCCTGTTCTTTGCACTCCTCATGCTTCTCTTACCATTCCCATGAATTCCATTATCATGCTTCTGCAGCTTACTCATTCCTACCACCTTTTTATCACATCAACAATAAGAACAACATTATTAATAACATTGGCTAGGCCAACATCACAGGCTCCCTGTTGTGCATCTTGTGCAACCACCACTTTCACATCACGTGATCATGGGAACAATACTCCTTTTCAGGTTAACCCTAGCCTGGAGCTTGGCTATTCTTTACAAGTACTTCATGGTCAGTGGTCATGTGACTAGGATCTGGGATCTTCCCAGGATCTGCCCATGGATCTTCCCTATCTAGATCTGGGTGCATCTCCATGGATCTGATGGATCCTCGGACCTACATCTAAGATCTCATCTGTGGCAGAGATCTCCATTCTCATGTGTAACCCTGATCTTCTCTTCCATTCTCATCCCTTGATCCATAAGGCCACTGCCTCACTCTTCATTCCTGCTCCATGCTTTCTCCTCACTTATTTAATAGTGCATCCTTACTGCTATTGGTGTCCATAGATAGCAGTACTCTAGGGTAGGCTAGATTAGTTGGTCTGTGCACCTCCCTAGGCCATATATAAGGGGTGGGTACAGGTAGTTAAGTCTCTCCAGACTTAATCATCTTTGTACTTGGCTTTAGGCACTTCTTTGGATCCCTGCCCTTTCAGGTTAGGCCCTCAGTTGCATGGGCACAAGTCTCTTTTGAGTCCTCCTTCATTGCTCCCTCCTTCATTGCTCCTCTTCAGAGCCTCCACTAGGTCATCTCTCATGTTCCTCCTCTTACTCCTCCATCTAGGTATAGCCTCTGGGATCCAGAGTTGTAACACTCCCCAGCAGCCTATGACTAGTTGTGTCTGATTAGGACATCAGACATATACTGGGGGTAATGTTACAATTTCCCTTTTCTTTTTCCTTTCTTACCATGTTTCACATTCATGTGTCTTGGATGCTTTCTTGTTCATGTTCTAAAACCTTTCCCTTCTTCCATTCCAGAACATTCTCTGACTCACCTAGTATTACTCATGATCTGCTCCCCTCATATGAGTCATGTTACATTACATACATTACATACAGGGTACTTCTCCCATGTTCCATTCATTTTCACACAGATCTATTACTTAGCACTTGTTATCACTATGACTCATCCAACTGAGTCTGAACCTTGTTTCTCTGTACTATAAAGTAGCATACTTCACCTCCTTTCTCCTTATGCTACTTCTACCTTCTATCCTCTACTTCTACATTGATCTACTTAATACCTTGATTACCTTGAGGCATCCCTCTCTTGATAATATATCTCTTCTTAGTCCATGCATCAGTGTACAAGAGGGAACCCTTGAAACCCACAGGCCAGCATCCCTGTGGTAGCTTGACACTTTATCTGAGCATTCCCTTGATGGTGTTGTTCTTGTATCACACCATTCCTCATTTATGAGCTGACCCTTTATCAAGCTTACCATACCAGCAGTTCCCTCTTCCAAAGGTCTACACCTGACCCTACCTGGGTCTAGTATAACATGTGTCCTATATCTATAGTCTGGTCTCCATCTTTGATATAACAGACTATGCTATTGAAGATTACTTGTATTTCATGCTTGACAAGGCATAAAATGGACATGAGGTTATTATCCAGGGCAAGTACATAGAACATGTCATGAAGTATTGTCTCATTAACTTGATCATTTTCAAGTTGCAGGTTAAGGCCAATATCTTCAACACCAAATATATAAATGG